>JAJIZL010124375.1:0-40079 GCA_023969395.1 Amblyomma maculatum | reverse complement strand
CCCCCCCCCCCCCCCCCCCTTACAATTCTCGACACTCCCTTCTTCCCTACGCCCGACTACTCCTCATCGGTACCAGCCTAGTTCTTATCCCGTGCGGCCAGATGCCGTCATCTTGCCCGCCTCAACACAGAAGCGTGCCGGGAAGACCGCCAGAGTAGCTACGATTCTACGCATCGTGTGGTCTATTTTCGTCGTGGTGACGAAGTACTGCTTTATACACCACTGCTCACCCCTGGCCTTAGTCCCGGGTTCAATCCCCGGATCAGGACGAATTTTTCTTTAACTACGGAGTTTCTGAGAAAGCTGTATAGCTTTTCTTTGTAGCAGTGTGGCTGCGCTTGGGTAGATGTCAATCAGTAATTACTCCGTCATTGAGAAAATTCGTGACAAGAAAATTCGTGGAAAGAAAACCAGTTATAAGAAAAGCAGCGATAAGAACCTTAGCAATAACAAAATTAGTGATAAGAAAATTAGTTATACGGAAGTGTTACGATAAAAAAATTGGTGATGAGGATGCTCTCGTGTTTCTCCAATGCAGTTACCGCAGTGATCTCAAAGGTTTTTTGCTAAGTTGTGTGGCAGTTCTGTGGGGTCAAAAGTGTCTGTCTGTCTGAAGTGTCTCTGTCTTTCTGACACAAGGGCACTTCTTTTTCCAGCAATGAACAAACAAGCGGCCGTACTCAGAACTGTGCATGTAGAACGAACTATATCACCGTAAAAACATAGAAGCAGCAGAAGTTGAACAACGGAACCATCACACAAAATTTCAAGTAGAAAATTAGCGTTTAAATGCTGGATTGTCATATTAGTGCTTGGATTGCCGCGCTGGTTTGAAGACTACCGTTCAACTACCACCGTAGCCAGAATATGCCACTTTTTCGTAACGCTGAAGTATGGGTTTACATCAAGGTCCTTAAATGGAGAAACGTACTTAATCATGTAGATATGTTAAGCGCGTAATTAGTCTACAGATGCATGCATTGCAACAGAGGAACTCCTCAAGGCGTCAGCACAGCCTCACTATCCCTTGGAGTTTAGGTAACATTTTTTTTGTCTAATTTTTAAATTTGATGCTGTTTAACCATTTTTGAATTTCTCCTAGGTTTTCTTTTCCGGAGAGATGAGAGTTTATTTTAGGATTTCATCTTGGTGTAGTGACGTGGAATGCTTAGTGAATGGGAAACGAAGGTATATCATGTGCGCATTATTCTGCATTTGCAATAATGTGGGCAGGTGTTTTATTGTTTTTTGTACACAAAAGTAAAAAAAAAAGACTTACACTATCAAGGGCTATACTATGCCTACACTAATGTTTCATGCTTCCAGATAGGTTATATGTACTACCCGCTCAAGTTTTTTTTTCAACAATAACGGCATAACGCAACGACTCATAAAGAAGTAGAAATCGCTACATCGGCTACATCAGCTGCTGTACGAAATAATCTCTGCGGCGTACTCTTAATGCTACAGCACAAGGCGCTAAAAAGGGACGGTACTGCGCGCAATTTGTGGATGCCACAAGACCACACTGTCACCAAGCTGCGCATGCAACTGTATACGATGTGCTAAATCTCCCTATTGTTGTACCGTTGCAGTGGTTTCTTTCGGCTTCTTTCTGTTCTCTCATTCCAAGCTCGCTGGCGCAGCAGAAATCAAGGCAAAATAAACAAAAGGCGCGAGAAGGGAATAATTCAACCAAAATGCTGTCC
Organism: Amblyomma maculatum; assembly: GCA_023969395.1. Classification (NCBI taxonomy): domain Eukaryota; kingdom Metazoa; phylum Arthropoda; class Arachnida; order Ixodida; family Ixodidae; genus Amblyomma; species Amblyomma maculatum. The sequence continues at coordinate 38,370 of JAJIZL010124375.1, read as the reverse complement.
TGCGCAGCGGTGGAACTCTCCGACGCACCGCTGCCATCTTTCAAAGTTTCGTGCCATCGTCATGCTGCATCTTGGCGTGTTTGCCAGGGCGACAGTTCGGCGGCGGGCCCAGAGCCGGACGCATCCCTCGCATTTTTCCCTTCCGGTTCTGCGCAGCGAAGGCAGAAAATGCATAAATTACGCCCGGCTATCTCCGAAAGCGGACAGTTGTTTTTTGATCATCCCTTTACAAACACTTTACGCGGTTTTATGCATTACGCTCGGTGTTCCTTTTTGTTTCGCTGCGCTGCTTACGAATACGCTGTTGAATGTCCGCGAAAAACTATATAATCGTGAAATATGGACGGAACAGAAAGACAGAGGCGAAACTGTGGTCGCTCCCCTTAAATTCTTCATCTTTTTGTTTTTGCCTTTCCGAGGCATCGCTCTATCTCGCCCATTCGGCACGAGTGTTTCTTTGTCCCACTTACTCTTTCTATTACTTTTCTGCTGGCCTTCTCGCGGTGGTTGGGACAGCTGCAGCGCGCATCGCCCTCGAGCATTTCGGGCGTTGGGCGCGCGCCGTAAATATTTGAAATGCCCGCAGACCAGCCCATTCGTCAGACGGTGCTCCCGACTTTGAAATTGCCCGTCCGAACCAGCTCTCCCCAGATGGCGCGCAACACGGCCGCGTTGTCAGGCGCGGAGCAGAGAGGGCACCGTACGACTTAGGTGTAGAAAAGCCGGCGCGTAGAAATGTTCTCGGGCAAAGAGATGCCTTTCGAAGCGCCATCACAGTAATTAACTCCGCGCCCTTCTAATCAAGAGTGCGATGCCAGCCGTCGCGCTGCCTGTTTACTCAGCGCATTTCTCTTCCAACTGGAAATACACCTGAATGAAGACGAGACCAAGAAGCGAGGGAAGAAAAGAGGTCACCAGCTTGGAAGGGCGCCATGCATTCACGAAGCCCCGATTGGGATCTGAATTGCTGAATAGAACCTTTTGTCTCTATGAAAACTGCTGAAACTTTCCAGTGTCACTGTAAAAAGGTCGCACAGAATGCATTTGCACTTTGCTCCCGGTGACGCATCTTTCGCGCTGTTTGCGCTAATGTTAAAGACAACTAAAACTTAGCTCAAACACCCTGTTCTAAGGCTGTGCCTAAGTGAAGCCAAAGCCTAAACATCAGCGGCTTCTGCGTTTTCAGCGTGTTCGTATGAGTAACTGCAGGCTATGTAAGAGTCATGTACAACGAATGAAATGATGTATCAAAGTAGCCAGCGCTTTTCAGGGTTTCAAAAGCTAGCATTTCAGTGTCAGTAATAAGAGGATAATTACGCGAATTACGTGGCACCGTCTGGCGTAGAGCCAACAGTCTATCTAGAACTAACGCATTTTCATTGGTGACCTCTTTACTAACTTTGTATCTGTTAAAACAAAACTTGCGGAATAAATTTACTTGCACTCAGCGACAACTTTCTGTGGCTAAAGCAACAAGGCCTACACGCACCAGCTCACTGTGCAGCACATATTACAGGGAACCTGCACTGGTTAGGTGGCGCTGTATTTGTTCCGCAGCGCGTCTAAAAAATGCTGCTGCTATCCGTTTGGTTCGCGATAAACGACCGAACAGATTCATCACTGTTATAGATACGCATGTGACAGATAACGTCCTTTGCCTAGACGCTCTCATTGTAGCCCACTTATGTGAAACACGCCTTGCAAAGCTTCCTCAGAGCGTGAAATCTGATCCCTGTAAGCCCATACAGGTGCTGTGAAAACGCCCTACGAAAGCGCCTTAAAAGTATTTGCTGTACTCGCTACGATATGTGTTACGGCGCGTCGATCGACATTGCAAACTTCATTGCGAACTTTCGCTGATCATGCTCTGGAATGTCATAGTATTCTGGAATTATTTAGGAAATTTTTAAAATGAAAACTATACTTCGCCACTGGAAAGTACTGAGTTAGCACAGTACATTACAGTGCAGAGTTAGTACAGTTAGTACAGAGTTAGTACAAGCGCAAAGAACAGGACAAACTCGGAGACGACGACGAGACGACGTGCCACTTCCAACTGGAGTGGCACGTCGTCCCGGTGTCTTTTTCGTTGTCCTATTCTCCGCGCCCTTGAATATTTAGGAATGCACCGGAACTAACTTGCCTAACAGCAAGTTCGCTTGAAATAGCTTCATACTTGGTACGTCGCCCTCTGCATTAGGGAGCAAACCTCGGTTCCTGCCCTATATACGGATGCCAGGTGGCATATAGGGATCTATGTAGAGCATTTTTTTATGGAATTGTATAATAAATGTTCCGGATGCCATTAGCCCCCATCTTCCAAGAGATTTTGAACGAGCCAAACAACATCGATAAGGACCAGCCACTACCATGCTCCAGTTATGAGGCTACCAGAAAGAAAGAAACAGCGTATGACAAAATAAAGTTCACTTAGCAAGCAAACTCCATTAGCTCATTTATTTTAGTGTCGCCTGTCAATCCACATTCATCACATCCTTTCAAACATTTCAAACTATGAGCCTAGTCTTTTTCATACTTTAATCATTTCGAGAATAAACACTTCCATTTAAACAAATGCTTCCCACCATCGCTACTAGCACAGCACTCTTTACATCTATGACGCCTGCTTTTTAAAACACAGAAAAGGTATAACTCCTGCATAATTTCTACGTAAGAGCACGCTTTATTTAACCGATTACATGGTCTAAAATGCGCTTAAGCAGCTGCCAAATGGCGCTAAAAATTATATGCGTTTTGATTGCCGCATACGAGCATATAAGCTTTACATAATGCTGCTTATAAGAGCCGGTAATGTCATGTTAGGAGCACTATTGCGATAGGTTTTCAGCACCAAAGCTCTGCTATGAAAAATTACGCTTTCATTCTAGTCCCAACGTTTGTTGTAATGGCGAGGATTACAGATACGGATTTCATTCGGTTTGAGGAGACCCATAAATAGTGGCGTTGGTTCAGGAGAGCCTAGTACACTTCCTGCCGACGGGACCTCCTTGTGCAGTTTATCTATGCTGTGTTGTATTTGAGAAAACAATTAACTGGATTCTGATTCGAAAAGAGCTTCCGACGAAACAGTTTCATTCCATGGTAATAAATATTCCTCGCTGCACTGTAATAAAATGAGAAAAGATCCATAATATAAATTACTATTTGCAGGAGGTGACGTTTCCGCACAGTTGCAGACAACTAGCTGGGCGTGCGCTAAAGTATTCATTCACACCGAAAGAAGAACTCGCTCAGCCTGAGCAGAAAAAAAGAAAGAATAAAACTTTTGCTCTGGAGCGTGGTCTAATCCCAAGGCCAGAGACGAAAAGGAACCGCATGGTTGCCACAAAAGGTAGAGTAGAGCGCTGCACGGCCACTCACCCATGACGCTGACGTAGAGCTCCCCGGAGGCCGGCTTCCCCGAGGGTCCCGTGGCAACGCACCTGTAGCTGCCTTCGTCTCCGCTCCGCTCCACCCGGTGCACGGAGAGAGTGCCGTTCCGGAACACGTTCTGACGCTTGCTCTGCGGAAGCTTGGAGTCCCCTGCGGTGCCATGCACGTGTGAATAACAGTCGGAGCGTAAAAAAAAGTAAAAAAAAAAGTAGAGAGAAATGCACTGCACTCTTGCGGTAGAGTAAATTCAGCCTCTTTGGTGCGTGCGTGCGTGTGTGTGTGTGTGTGTGTGTGTGTGTGTGTGTGTGTGTGTGTGTGTGTGTGTACGTGCGTGCGTGCGGGCGCGCGTGTTCATATTACGCCGCGACGCTGGAATTAGCTGCGCATGTAAGCTTTGTAGCGTATACTGCACAAGAAGGCAGCGGCAAATGTTCCTCAAAGGAAGCACACCAACTCGCCCAAAAACTGGCATTGTCGAACCCCTTCAACCAACGGAGTCTACCGGTATTCATGACGTTGTGATTAACCCCACTTCACGCGAGAGAGAGAGAGAGTAAACTTTAATTGGTTAACGGAATTGTGTGTGGTTTCCTCAGTCCAGAATACCATTGGTTTAGGCTATCTCCCGGGCCTTGGTGAGCAGGCTGCGCTGCTCAGAGAGACCCGTGTGGGCCAGCTCTGCCTCCCACTCCGCTTGGCTGAGTGCGCGAGCTTTATATCTCTTTAACCAGTCAGGTCTGCGGCATGATCAGAAGAATAGCAAACAGGAACGGAGGGTTAAAGGAGAAGGACGCGATCAGAATAGTAACGGCGATGATAGTCCCCCGCTGGACCTATAGCTTCTCGTACCACAACGTCACCAGAAAGGAATCACAGAAAATTAATGCGCAGTTTCGGAAAGCTTATAAACTAGCACTCGGATTACCAAGTCATGCTGAGGCTTTTATGGGAATGGGCATCTCGGCCACCTACGAAGAACACAAAGAGGCAACCTTGGTCTGCCATGAACGCAGACTAGAACAAAGTCGGACTGGTAGACACCTAATGAACATCATGGGACGACCCATTGATGAGAAAACTAACCCCCCAAGAGAAACACTGACTCCCGAAAGCAGAGCTGAATACCAGGTCCTTCTAATCCCCCAAAACGTGGACCCCTTACACAACAGCGAAAGACGACAAGCGAGAAGTCGCCACATACAAAACAACGTCATCAGAAACAATAGCGACATACTCGATGTAGACACCAGACCACATCTGGGAAGAAAAGCGGCGGTAGCCACCACAGTCGACCACACCGGAAGAGAGGTGACCCCACTTCGCGAAAGCACTGGCATGCATTCACCTGCGATTTAAAGCTAGGGGACTTACAGCTGCGTCATGAGAAACAGTAGACGCTAGTTGGAGTGCCTTCCTTGAAGGACACTCGTCGCTATGTTCTTACATAATGTACGACTGTTGTTAATGGCTTTTCGTGGACCCTTTGCAGCAGCCAGGTTCTGTAACAAGTCACGGGGTGTGGGCTTCGAAGCTGCTCTGAAGAGTCAGTGTTTTTCGGGTCCAAGCTGTGCAGTGCCGACCAATCGTGCGCGTAACTCTGCTGTGATGTGGACGGCAAGCAGTACGCATACTATCGGCAGCAAGAAGTTAAGGATTGTGAGTGTGCTAAACAAATGCAGATTTTGGATCATCCTTGAACTAAGTTTCAAGAGCGTTAGCCATCGTGCGCAACCACTTCGATTTTGGTTCGCTTCCGCGCTAGGTAAGTGTTTCGGCAACGGGATTGCATGGCTTCTCTTTGTTCGATGGTCTCGGAGGCTTGTCTGGCACGGCTGCGGTCTCTGTCTTTAGGGAGAGGCTTATGTGTATGGCGTATTTACTTACGTTAAATGAAGCAGCGGCACAGATAGAACTTAATGAAGGCGACGATGTTCAATGCATAGCGCGAGAGTGTTTTACAGTTGGAACGTGATGAAGACATTTACTGCACAGCGCGGAGAGTACGTATGCTGCAGTTTTACGTAAGGCGTGGTCGGCTGCGGCGACAGTGCAGGTCTCTCGTGCCTGGACGCGAATATGAAGGCGACGATGTTTGCTGCACAGATCGAGATAAAGACGACGATGTTTGATGTGCAGCGAGCGCAAGATGAAACAACATGCGGTGCACTAAAGCCCCTCAATACACGAGTACGCGGTGCCATCTGTGGAATGCATGAAGTATTAGTGATTTGTGTAACGCGAAACTCGCAAATGAACGAAGTTAAACGAACGCTCTAAAATAGTTTCCTATCGGTGCTGTCACATTATCGTTTCACCTGAGGTGTCTCAAGGTATAATGGGGCCTCTATGTTCCACCCGCTAGTAATAACATTGGCGCGCAAGGTAGAGCTAAGATAAATTTATTATTATTGTTTTTTTTTTTAGAAGGCCCATCGCGTAAACTTCTGCTGCCAATTTTACAGTCGAGGACAGAAGAATATAGACCGCGCTTCGGTGACCAAAGTCTTCCGATGCGTTATCCAGTGAAATATAATTGACGTACATGCGCATGCAAGTAACATTTACTCTCGCCCTAGCACATAAACGCAGAGCACAATTATATTGCTCTCACTTAGGACGACAGAAAAGTTTGAACGCGGAGGCATGATCGACACTATTCTCTCCGCAACACCTGTAGCTCGGCATTTAGAGGGGTAGTTTCGCACAGTGTATGTGCAACTAATGTCCGCAGAACGTTCGACCTCTGTCCTTCGCCGGTTTTCCCTGGCCCTTAAAGCTTACGTGCGTCCTGTGATGCATGGTCGATTAATTTTGCCGCCCATCTGACGTTTTAAAAAAGTATCTTCGCTGTATTCTGTAAATTTCCAAGTGGCTCTAATACGGCTGTTTAAAGTGCACTTTTAGCACATTCGCCTTTTTTCGTAATATAGTCGAGGACGGAGCAAAAAAACTTTTAAAGGGCACATTTATTTCATCATCACTTGTTGTTTTGGTAACGGAAGCTAAATGGAAGCTTGGACTCTTTTGAATGCCAGCCCATGCACATTTGCGCCCTGTGGACGACAGCCCAGCTGCACTGGCTGGTAATTAATCAGGGTGGAGTGAACGACAAAAAAAAAAAAGAGGGACCGTATGATTCCGCAAAAAACAAACAAACAAACAAACAAACAAACAAACAAACAAACAAACAAATAAACAACATACTATTGGTAATGCGAAAGCATTTGAATCTTTACTGTCCATCTACATTTAGGTACTTTCCGACCTAATTTTGGCGATGAGCTTCACATATTCCAGGAGTGGGCCAATTCAATTTTTTCGGTTGGCAGAGTATATTAGTCAGACCGCCTCTCACCTTTAATGCACCATAAGATGGCAATGCGATAGAGACGTGTTTGGATCCACTGCACGGATGGAAGTTGATGAATATGATGACCATTCAAAGCACAGCTCGAGAGAGTAGCAGTAAAACGCGGGGTGATCGGATTCCGACCGCGGCGGCTACGTTTCGATGGAGGCGAAACGAAGTGGCGTCCGTGTGCTGTGCGATGTCAACGCACGTTAAAGATCTCCAGGTGGTCGAAATTACTCCCTGGCCCTCTACTACCGGCTCCCCTTTCTCTTTTTCTACTTTCACTCCCACCTTCCTCTCTTCCCTTACGGTCAGATACAGTGCCTTTTCCTTCCTGTGAACCAATTATTAATATTATTATCGGATGCGACGATTCCTACAACGTTCTTTACTCGCACCCCACGAGAAATGCCTGGGTTCGAATCCGCTCTAATTGTTTTCTCCCCTGAGCTCGGCTGAGGCTTCACACAAGGTTCGTGGTTGGGTGCCACCGTAGTCGGTATGCTCTCGCACTAAATGAAATTCCTTAGCCGTTGTTGTGCCTCCCAGTAGGCTGCTGCAGCCGTAAAGCACTTCCAAAAAAGATGGGTTTTTGAAAATGTCTGTGGTACACCGAGTTTCCCGAATTCCACGCTCCCTCTGCACATCCTGTTCTTGTTGCGCTAGAAATAGAGGGAGGGAGAAGGCGGACGACATCGACAACTACAGTGATTGCCCGAGTCGCCATATACAGCCGTCGCTGTATTAGAGAACAGAAACAGAAACCAGGGAGCTTCGATTCCGAAACAACGCTTCGCTCTGCAATTAAAACGGTCCTCCTCTCTTTGGTAAACCAGGCTATGATTACAGTGTACATGGTGGGGCCCGAAAAGACGTAACTGTCGCGCGCTGAGCACACATGCAGGCCGAATAATGGCACATTTTGTGGACTGCTTCACACCCATACTGCCCCTCCGGCGAATTTTTCGCCTTCATGCAGTGGAGCCATTCTCGTCTATTTCTGATAATTCGATAAACAAATCTATAAGGAACTGTTAAATACGATTTCAGTTCATACGTAGATATGATGTGTTGCTGTGGAGGGGTTACCAATTTATATCTGATCGCAGTGCTTAGATCATACTAGCCGCGTGAAACGCAACAGCTTGATACTTGTTAATGTCTTGACTGGATGTCATTGTTAGGACGTAAATAAGCGTATCTCATCGAAATAATTTCAAGAATATTGCCAAAGGCAACAAGGATGCTAGAGAAGAGGAAATTGGCTATAGTTCTGGTTTTGAATTCTTGAAGGTGTATCCCTTTTTGGAAGTTTTGTGATTGTGGTAATATGGCACTTGATCACAATGTAATGCAAAATGTACTCACAATAAACAAGTACTGATTTCTTAAAGCTTGCATACATTATTTCGATTCTCCGTGGTCTTTTAGCTTCCAATAAATTTTGACAGTTGAGGAAGACTGCTAGGTAAACATTCATCAACCCGATTATCTGGAACAGTCCCTTGCTTTTGTGCTGATAAACGTTGGGCATCTGAGTGCGAGTAAAGCGGAATGTTGTCACAAGCACTGAAAGTGTTTACTAAAAGCGAAAAGTATTCGAGTTTAGCGGAAAATGATTGAATAGTACTGTTACGTGCCTAGTACGCCCAGGTGGGAGCGGGGGGGGTGGGGGGGGGTAGAGGCATTGACCAAAGCAGGACCGCGACGAAGCCTACAAACGTCCTTCTGCCCTTGTTCTTTTTCCTCTACCGATCCGTCCAACCGTTCATCTTTTTCTTCCGTCGACGTCTTACGAACACGCGTGACATTTCCGTCCTCGAAGCCCGTCGGGCGAGTTAAATAGAACCTCTGGGATGAAATCGCTTGAGACGGGTTCCATGCACCACCTGAACCTAGCGTGACCGTCGACCACTTGCAGTTAGGCGCCCCGCTGGGGTGGCGCAGTGGTTACAGCGCTCGACTACTCTGCCCAAGGACGCGGGATCGAATCCAGGACTCGGCGGCCGCTTTCCTGTGGAGGTGAAAAGCAAGACGCCCGTGTGCTGTGCGATGTCAGCGCACGTTAAAGAACCCCAGGTGGTCGAAATTTCCCCACTCCTCCACTACGGCGTCTCTCATAGCCTGAGTCGCTTTGGGACGTTAAACCCCACAAACCAAACAAACCAAGCTTACATTTAGGCGTGCTGTAGCGTAATTCAGGGCGCTTATACAGTCTAACACAACAAACGGTCCAGTGTAGTGTAACAGCAGTTTTTGAAAAAGGCCACGCTTACGTGGAGGTGTTCAAAACCACCCCGGCCGGTCTCGAGAGAGAGAGTGCGCTTCTCTTCTCTTAAGGCCTCTCCAATGGTGTCTGTTCCCACCTCCCGCCTCGGTCGCCATCGCCTCACTTCTGCGCCTCTGCCGTTCACGCGCGAGGGAAACCTGCGCTCGCTCTTCGCTCCGCCCGCATCAGCTGCAACCCGCAGGTCCTGACATTTCAACCCTTATGGTTTATACAATGACGCCGTATTCATCGTCTAAGATTTATCTTGTATGATGAATAAAATACAGTCAATAATATGCGCGCGCGCGCCTTCGTCAGTGCTGCGGCACGCGGTCGAATGAAGCTTCAGGTACACCTACCTCAACACATTTTGCCCCTAATTTTTGTACCAAAATAAATGTACCAGGTTATGCAGTGTGCCTTTGAAAGCTCTAAGTAGGTGTAGGGCGACCTGAAGCGAGTGCATGGCAAACTGACGAGTGGAGATTTCGTCAACCACTGCCGTTTTCGTTCAGAGCAAAAGAGGACCGTCGAAAATTCATGGTGCGTCTCGGATGCAGAGTAAGGAACAAAAATTTACGCATATAGTTAAAATTTCAGTTGTCCAGTGGAGTGGGCTGTTCTAACTTCATTCAAAACATATCAGTAGGTTGAAAGACCGAAGATGTATATGTATGTCGCGACTGACGCACATGTATGACAGACGTAGTCTGTTCAATGCATAGATAAACAACAAATTTTAATCAAGGGAATGGACATAAACAGTTATGCATAATTGAAAAGAACGGCAAACACTAAAAAAAAAAGAAAGAAAAAAACGGTCCTTCAAAGTTACGTGCACATTGTACTGCATATTCACCAATTCATCAAAATGCCACCTGCGGCTAGAAAATTCACAGTCTCAAAATCTTCCTGCACGGCTTGTGCACATAAGGAGCTGGCTTCTCGTTCCTGTCTGTCACTTTCTTGGCATAATTAATTGACAGGAAGGATTCTGAGAAAATTTTCAAATATCAAAGAAGCGGACCTTATAACATGGCGGTTGTCAATTCCTCCGGGCAGCTCAGTGGTGAATTCTCAAGTGCTGATTGAATCAGGATCTTAAGTACTTCGAGAACATTTGTATGTAGTAGGTGCACGGCAGATTAAAAAAAAAAAATCGTCCAATAAGGCAACAAGCTCTGGTTTCGGATAATGCAGTCCACTAAAATATTGTGCTAGCTCGTAGAATAGTGCACGGATACTTTTTTCGCTAGTTTCAAGAAGAATCGCGTAAGCGTCACACCCAAAGTTGATTAACCTAACAATATATCCACCGATGTAAGGTAAACCGGAATATGTGACAGTGGGTAATGGGATGGTAGGAGATGTCATCACTTCCTTCAGTTCCTCGGTTACTGATTGCGGCAAAGCAGAAATTACTTTTTTGGCATCGATGCAAGGTACCTTGATTTTGAACTCAGATGAAACGTTCGTCTTGACAATGTAGTCAAGTGCCGCTAGCTGTAACGGTCATCGCATCTAGCATGTCGTTAATTTCCGCACATTAGCCTTACTTTCCTGAAGAGAGGCTCAATGGGGTCGCTATGGGGCTTGAAATGTGTCTTTAGTGAGAGTGTCCTTCTTTAACGTTTTAGAAGTGTCTTGCATACTTTCGATATAGCAGGTGAACTAGTTCATTTATAAGCCACTGCATCGGGTATCACCTGCGTCATTTACTGGCCTCTTTTTACCACTTCCAGCACAAGTGGTTCCATGAATATCAAACCATTTTTGATTGTTTTCGTAATAAGCCTAATATCATGTAAAATTTTTATTAAAACAACGTGTATTCGCAAAATTAAAATAATGTGTATAATACAATACATTTGCTAATATATGAATTATAATAACATTTAAAGCTCAACCCTACAACGTTTACTTTGACTGTTATACTAATACTTTATATTATGCAAGCATTTTGCAATTTACATTACGTTTTTATGAAATAATTTTCATCTTCGGTGCTGCATGGATGGTTTCGCCTCTAGCGCTGAAAGACGGCTGTGCTGCTGCAGAAGAGTTGCTGTCATGTTAGCCTTGATAAGCTTCGATGTGATCACTGCTCATTCAGTTTTTTTTTCTATTTCTATTCTTGTACAGGCTTGGGAAAAATTCTGATTAAAATGGACAAAAGTAGCTACCATGCCGCAATATATGTCATATGCTTGTCGAACGTTTGCTGAGCGACAGTGTTTTGTATATAAAGACTCCTTTCACGTGTGTAGTACAGCAGAATGGAGTGTTGGGCTAGTTGAAAGCTGTTCATGATGTATAAGAGGGCGCAGATGGAACGTGGACACAGAGAAGAATACAACAAGAAAAGCTAGACTTGCTGTATTCGTCTTTGTGTCCACGTTCCGTCTGCGCCCTCTTATCCATCGTGTGTAGTACATTGACTACATGCCGCTGCAGCATCTACCTTCTGTGTTCTTTCATTTCGGGGCTGCACTCGCAACGAAATCCGCGAGCGACAGCGCGAAACCAGGCAAAAGCCACCCGCCGCCGCTGAAGCAGACGCGGAGCGATGGATGGATGGAATATAGGAGCGTCCCCTTTGAAACGGGGTGGTAGCAGTAGCTATCATGCTCATTTTTCTCCATATATCTTAATTATTGATTTAGAATGGTTAACTAAGCCATCATTCTATTTATTAAATTTTGTTCCTACATTACTAACATTATGTCACTTCTCTGCTTTTAAGCCACCAATCTTCCAGTCGTTTTTTGCTAGTTTCCACTGCAGGTTTATTTAACCGGCCACTGTTATCTCTAAACCCCAGAGCTTCAGGAACAATGACTGCGCCTGCATCAACTTCCGAATGGATACCATTACATTCGAGTATAATATGGTCAATTGTTTCACTGAAGTTTCCACATACAGCACATGCGTCATCTCCATTGTTAAATTTCTTTTTGTAGCTGCATGTTCTAAGGCACCCTGATCTAGCGTCAAAAAGTAGGGCACTGCCTGTTGAGTTATCAAAGAAATCTTCCTTCCTGATCTGCATTTTCCACTTACGGTATAATTCCACACTCTGTTTCTTTTCCATCGAATTTATCCAATTTTTACCTTCTGTGTTTTTCACCTGTTGCTTAATGCTCTTTATTTCTCCATCCTTATGACTAGCATACTTACTAGTTAGTTTCCTAGTTCTTTTCCTCCATTGTGAGTCCACGCTTTTTAAGTACAGGTATTTAAATACTTTAGCTGCCCATCTGTTACTGTCCAATTTCCTCAGGCGTTCCTCATATAATATTTTACTCTGAGCTTCTCGTACTTCGAAAGATGCCCAGCCCATATCTCCCTGTACCGCCTCATTTGTAGTTTTGCCGTCGGCACCTAGTGCTAATCGTCCAACGGATCTCTGATTTATTTCTAATGTCGACTGTACCTCTGATTTTAGGCGCAAAACCGCATTTCCGAAAGTAAGTCTGGGCACCATAATTCCTTTCCAAATACCCCTCAAAACCTCATACCTATTGTATCCCCCCAAAGCCTTATGCTTCATTATCCCGGCATTCCTTCGCCCTTTGGCCTTAAGTGATTGCTCATGGTTTCCAATGTATGCCAATTCTTCGTTTACCCATATTTATATTCCGCTACTCCCCGCCAGATATTTATATTCAGCTACTCTAGGCATTTAATGGCCTTGTATTTTAAGACCCCGATCAGTTGAGCCGTTGAAAATCATCAGACCCGACTTAACTGCGCTGAAACTGAAGCCTAGAGCGTCCCCTTCGTCTCCGCAATGCTTAACTAGAGTTTGCAATTCTTCCAGACTCTCAGCTAGCAGCACAATATTGTCTGCATACATTAAACCGGGGAGGCGCTGTTCTACCGCCTTTCCACCTAATCTATACGACAGGTTAAAACCTAGGTTACTGTCTTGTATCCTCCGTTCCAGGTTTATCATATAAAGCATGAACAGCACCGGTGATAGAGGACAGCCTTGTCTTAATCCTTTTCATACTTTGACATCCTCCGTACTTCTTATCCCTTCCCACGTAATTTCTGTGAGCTGGTCGCGAACAGTGAGCTGGTCGCGCCCCTTGCGGCGGCGGAGAGCGTAACTCAAGGAGAAACGTTCCCATTGCCCCCGCGGCGATTGAGAAGAAAGAGCGTGCGCTCTCCCCCGAGACCGGCCGTCAAACCACCCAGCCCGACACCAACAAGAAACTTTGTGTCGAGAGTCGTAGCGGTTCTTAGAACGTTCTTGCGAGTATAAAATTCAAACGCGGGCAAGCTGGCCAGTTTCTTAAGCTCTGCAGAGTGTGGCAGCAAGAGAAGGCTCTTCATGAATGAAAAATGGCAGTATGGTGTCGAGGCCACAGCGAAGCGATGTACGTAGTCAACGTGGTAGTGAGCGTCCGATTAGTGCGTTCTACCACGCCGTTCATTTGGCGATTATATGATGTCGAGTGGCGAAAACTGCAAGCCCTGAGGCGGAGAAATTCTTCGACAACGTCCGCTATGAATTGGAATCCACAGTCACTAATGAGAACTTTAGGAGGGCCGTGCCGAAGAATGGCGAATCGAAGTAGAAAATGAGATACTTCAGGCGCAGTAGCAGATGGTATCGCGGCTGTCTCACAATAGCGTGTTAAATAATCTACGCACACAAGAATTCACCGGTTTCTATTAGAGGAGCGTGGGAAAGGTCCAAGAAGGTCAACTTGCTCAAACGCAGCTGTTGGGGATGTGACTGGACGCAGTTTTCCCGGTGTAGTCGGCAACCTAAAACGTTGGCATTGCACACAGCTGGCTCATAACGCTGAATAATTGTACGCATCTTAGGCCAGTAAAAGTGTTGCTGTGTGCGGTGGAGTATTCTAGCCACTCCCAAGTGCACATACGTAGCGTTGTCGTGCATCCTTTCAGGAACTGGGATACGGAGGCTTTCCGGCACGACAATAACCATGCGTGCTCGCGAATGCAAAAGGTGTTCTTTCTGGAATCTCCTGGTCGAAAAAATACTACAGAACCGTGTCACAAATACGACAAAATATTCTGTAGTTCTGTAGTTTTTCTGTAGTATATTTCCGTTGACTAGTTCTGTAGCACTTTTCTGTTGTAACTACAGAAATTTCTGATGTTGACTACAGAACGTTCTGTTATCACAACAAGTTTCCCGTCAAAAACCGCACAGAAACTCTGTCGTAGCAACAGAAAATGTTCTGAAGTTTTTTTTCCGACTGGGAAGCTTTGGCGGCATCAAACAAACAGGTTTAATGTTTGTTGGTCTTTGCGTTGCTCATTTCGAAAAAGTCGAAGATTGGGAAAGGCTTGTGAAAGTGAAGCCCAGTATTCATCGAAGTTGTCTGCGTCGTCATCAGTCGTTCGAAAAGACAAACGCGAAAAAAAATCAGCACTTGAGTGTTTATGGCCGCTTTTATGCACCACAGTAAAAGTAAATTCTTGTACGTGCCAAGCCCATCGAGCGAGCCGTCCACAGGGGTCACGAAGACTCGCTAGTCTGTAAAGCGAATGGTGGTCGGTCACGACGGTGAAAGCATTTCCGTAAGATGGAGCAGAAGCGCTGTACAGCGAAAACAATGGCGAAACATTCTTGCTCAGTAACCGTGTAATTTCTTTCGCACTTACTCAACGAGCGGCTGACATATGCTATCAGGTGCTGATCGTGGCCATGGCGTTGTATATATACAGCGCCAATCCCGATACCACTTGCGTCAGTGTGTACTTCAATTGGTGCTTATGGGCAGAAGCGGCTTATAGGATGGGGCCCGAGATGAAAGACATTTCAGATGACGGAAAGCTGCGTTAAATTATCTAGTTCAGCTGAATGGTTCGTCTTTATGCAACAGACACGTGAGTGGGTAAGCGATGTCTGCAAACCTTGGCACAAAGCGTCGAAAGTACGAGCCTAGCCCTAAAAATTTCCACAGCTCTTTTACTGATTGCGGCACCGTAAAAAGTTTGACAGTTTCAATTTTTTTTGGGATATGGTCGAGCACCTTCTTTAGCAACTAAGTGACCAAGGAAAATTGTTTCACGGCCCCCAATATGACATTTCTTGGAAATAAGCACAAGACCAGCTCGTTCCATGCTATCAAGAACGATATCCAGACGGCTATTGTGTTCACTAAATGTTTTGCCAAAAATAACAAATAACAAATAAATTTGCCATTTTAGTCCACGCAGGATTGTATCCATGAACCGCTCAAATGTGGCAGGTGCATTACATAATCCAAAAGGCATAATGTTAGTCCGTCCGATGTTATGAATGCCGTTTTTTCTTTATCTGCAGTGTGCATGGGAATTTGGCAGTAGCCTGATCTCAAATCAATAGAAGAAAACGACGAACCTGAGTGCAGACAGTCAATTACGTCATGTATACGCGGAAGCGGGTAGACATTTTTCTTCTTGACTGTATTTAAGCAACGGTAGTCATCACAAAACCTCCACGTGCCATCTTTCTTTCTA
Source organism: Amblyomma maculatum (assembly GCA_023969395.1). Classification (NCBI taxonomy): domain Eukaryota; kingdom Metazoa; phylum Arthropoda; class Arachnida; order Ixodida; family Ixodidae; genus Amblyomma; species Amblyomma maculatum. The sequence goes on along the minus strand of JAJIZL010124375.1, from coordinate 22,873 downwards.
ACGAGGATAACTGGAGCTGTTCAAGGACTAGATGATTTTCGAATAATGCCGTGCTTTAGCATCTCTTGAACTCACTCATCTATTACCTTACGTTCAGTTGCTAAGACTCGATAGGGCTTTGGCGTATTGGAGGTGTGCACCCGGTGTTGATAGTGTGATGAATACGACTGGTAGGCAGCGGTGAGAGCCTGGTTTCAACCAACGCGGCGACTTAGGCAAGACTCTTGTGCTGATCGCTGGCGCCCTCAACCCGTGTGTTGCAGGTTTGGGATTGCAGGGAATATTGCTCTAGATACTGGCGCCGCCGTTTCCCGGCTGCTCAAGATTACCACCACCGGTGAACCTTCACGAACGACTGCACACTGAACAGCAGCGATACCCGACTATGTCCGCTTCGGACACGTACCATTCGACATCTTTGCGGAGTTTACCATCGCAGTGTGACGCCGACACCCCATTGCCAACGGTGGTCACCTTCCCCTCGACGTCGTTCTTCTCCTCGGCCTCCGGGAAACTAGGAGGCACTTGACAATAATTATCAAACCGTTAGCAAAAGTTTTATGACATGCAATTATTTACGCCCCTGTGCATTGCGGCCCTCAGAGGGTCAATGTAACAAGCTCTCCTCCTTTTCCCATGGGGTAAATATAAAGCCTATTCTCAAAAATATTATCAGCGGACATCGTAAGTGGGAGTCCGTAGGAGCAGTTTACCGCATAAGGCTTTTGTACTGAAAACATATTGTACTGAAAACATATTTAGGGATACCCTTACGACAGCGACTGCGTGCGAAGCAGCGTAGAGATACAACAAAAACAGTGTATTTCATCTGCTCAAAGTGCTCGCACTTTGTGAATTCAAACAGAAGGCGTCATGCATTGACCTTAGTGATCGTAAGTGCTCGGCTGTCAGCCAAGGCTCTGTAGAGCTTCAAGGCCATCCTGTCGCTTCTTTAAACGCTGATGCCTGTCAGAATCGCAGTCTGCATGCGGAAAGTTTACGCTACCATTCCAGTATTGAATTGGAGGAACCTCTGAATTTCTGCTTTAATAGAATCCTTGACATCACATGAGAAAAAAAAAAAATCAAAAATTCAAGCAACAGTGCATACCACTCAATGAGAACATTTAGGGCTTTGAACTTGATGTTACGAATGAGGGAGTGATGAAATGAACCAAGGAGAAAGCCGCACTACACAGGAGACACTACATTTTTCGTTATTACGTTTATCTTTTCAGTTCTTCTCGCCGTTGCGTCAGGCCGACGCACAGGGTCAAAAAGTCAGAAATCAAACGTGACAATTAGTCTACCGAAAACAACTTCCCGAAATTGGGTCCCGGAGGGCTGCCAGCTCATTTAACACGCGGGGCTGCGTCCAGTCAGGTCCGGGCGAACTAAGAACATACTCGCTCATCGACGGATTCGTTTCGCACGTACTGGAACCGGTACCCCCGTGAACAAACCGGGCGAGAGCACGCACACGCGTGGTCCGCGGCAGTCGCGCATTTAGGAAAGTATTTTTTTTTTTACTACGCCGACGCCACGCGCTCAGCGCTCATAAGTTTTCCATCGATCGCAGTGGGGCTGGCGTGCCCCTTATGAGGTCTGGCTTGAAAGGCGACGCCTTTTCGCAGATCGCCGAACGCGGCAGCGCCAATAATGCGTTCGTCTGGGTCTCCCGATGAATTCAAGCTGAACACCGCCCGTCGTCCCTTCCCGTTTTTCCCTACGTGCTTTCCCTAGAGGCGCACACGCACATGCGCGTGCATGCACGCACACACAAATAAACGCACATACATACCCGCGCACACGTACACAAACGCACGCTGCAACAACAGCAGCCCTGCACTCCTGGTGAAATTGCGCGGGGTGACTGTCCTCCTTCCCTTTCTCCCGTTTTACCCTTTCGCCTCCCGCCGAGTTTCGGTGGCGTCTGCATGTGGCATCAATCGCCGGCTCGATCTTTTCATCAAAAGTTTGGTGGAATGAAAGGCTTTCTCCTGGCACTACTCCTCATTCTGGCGTTCACTGCCGCGGCGGGCATGTGGGAGAATGGGACGGAACGCCGTGTATTGGAATATGTGCTTCAAAAATGCGCTTCAATAATCACTTTCCGCGGGAGCGAAAAGTTGTCGTGCAGGTGGCAGCAAGCACAGAAAAAGAAAGTAGAGCGATAAAAGGTAAGCTGCAAATAAGCAGGTTTCCTTCCGTCTTAACGACAGAGAAGAAAATGTGCATGGTAAATGTTTTTTGAGGTTGACAATATCTCACTTATATTTTTTTCTCTTTCCCCGGAAAAGGGGGGGGGGGGGGGGGCAAGCTTCTGTGAAACTTTCGAGATTTCTAAAGTTCCTAACACGTTTGATTTTAAACAGCCACCTTCTTTTTTTTTCTTTTTTTTTTTTTAGACGAAGTTAGAGAGGGTCATAAACAGGTTCTGTATTAGTACTTACGCTACCTAGAATTGGTGGACAAACTCTCTTGTATCAATTAGGATAGCATGCATATAGTATGTTCATAAATGCCGAACTTTCGGCGACAGAATTCATAAAGAACTCTCTTTGTGAAGCCGTTGAAATGAATGCCCGCCCTGATAAAACAGATGGATAGTAAGCCAAAGAAAATGATACTAAATCAAAGGCAGTGGCGCTTAGTGCTCCTATAGATGCGCCAGCAAATAATAAAGTTCCAATACTTGTACGAAAATTGTAGTGAAACAGAGTATGTGCCAGATAATAAACGAGAAAGAAATGGCGACGCAGATCCAATATAACGATGCTGAAAGGGAGCAGAAAAATTCCGAGAGCACTGCAGAATCTGCACTGGAGAAATGTGAAAGCCTGAGCGTTGCTGCAGCAAACGGTCTATCTCGCGCCAATGCATAGCTTTTGCTAGCAAGGCTAGGGCTCGTGCCGCAAAGTGGAAAATTTCTTTCACTGGCGCTCGTTCGTTGCAGTGCTACATAAAATTATAATTTGCGCACAGGAAAGGAAAGGTGCAGTATCTGTAACACGTTCTCCGGCAAGTGTGTTTGTAAGCGGGGGATAATGCAACAGATTTTATCCAGACTAGAGGAGAGGCCTCTCGCTATAGCCTTGCAGTATAGGCAGGGGGGCAGGTGAAATTAATGGGGTACAAGGGCTACAATAGTGATGAAAAGGAGAACTCGAGACTTACTACCTTTGCAGTACGTAATATAGCCACAGTAGTGCATCACCTTGGAGATAAAGATGTGGAAAACGTGTTTGAAGAAATTCTAACAGGCAGGAAGGGCGACTCTAGCAGTTTCGTTCTAAACATATATCGTCCGCCTAGGCAACAAAAGACTAGGTTTAGAGCCATTATTGGAAAAACTTTCAAGGTAGCGGGAACACAGCCCCTGATAGTTATGGAGGACTTTAATGCATGTCACCCTGAGTGGGGGTATGATAGAGAACAAATTAAGGGGATAATGTTATGCAGGTATTAATCACAATGTGGGATTAACTATCATGACAAATCCGGAGTTCCCAACGAGGGAGGGTAATAGTGTATGCAAAGACTCGTCTCCAGATTTTACGTTCAGCAAGAACGTAGGGGAATGGGAGTGACGCAATAGAGCGCAAAACCTTGGAAGTGATCGCTGTGTGCTGATAGTCAGGGCTGATTTGAAAGGTAGTCTTAAGTCTCGGAAGGAGGCCCCTCTGTATGTGGCAGTGTGGGGTAGCTTCAGGGAGATTAGAGGCACCAGAGATGAGTCCGAAGTTATAGACTATGAGCTGTGGTGTGACATCCTCAAGAAGGATGTCAAGGGTGCCACCAAGAAAATTGCGGGGGATAGCGCCCCGGATGTTGCAGACAGTCGGCTGCTGCATATGTGGGAGGTCAAAGAGAGCATGGAGCACCATCTGAAGAGGCAAAGCAGGATGAACCGCAGTCTGAAAAGGCGCTTGGCTAGACTCAGCAAAGAGATTGAAGACTATGATTTCAAGCTGTGCGAACAGCAATGGTACAGTAAATGTGGAGAAATGGAAAGGGGCATGAATCTCCCTAAAAGTTGAAACTTGTTAAGGCACTTCAACCGGATAAATCCAAAGGACAGACAAGAGTAAACGTGGCCAAAGTCAGACATGTGTGTGGAGATTTCAGTTATCTGGCATTCACGGAAAATTTGGTGGATACATATAAAGGGGACATCAGCTCGATACATCGTCATGACTACGAGGGGGAAGAAATTTTAATATTAAATTCGGGTTTCACAGAGGCGGAGGCAAGGGCCGAAATAGTTAGACTTAAAGTAAGGTAGGCAAAGGGCTCGGATGGTATTACTAACAAAATTATAAGAAATCTAGATGATAGCTCTATTAGGGATATCACTAGATTTATGAACTTAGGCTGGATGGAGGGGAAAATCCCTGATCAGTGGAAAATGGCGAAAGTGATACTAATTCCTAAGCCAGGAAAGAAACCTGAAAATGGAAATCTCCGGCCAATCTCATTGATCTCGTGCATCGGGAAACTTACGGAACATGTAGTGCAGACTAGGTTATCTAGATTTATGGAGAGGAATGAGCTATGGCCGAATGAAATGTTCGGTTTTAGGCCGCACCTTAGCACGCAGGATGTTATGCTGCTCCTAAAGCATGACATTGTGGAATCTAAGACAAAGGATACGAAGGTGATATTAGGGCTGGATATAAAGAAGGCCTTCGATAATGTAAAACACTCGGCGGTCCTAGAGGGATTGAATGAGGTAGGAGTAGGGGGTAAGAATCTATAACTACAACAGAAATTTCTTGAGAGAAAGCAGAGCCGAGGTAGTGTTTCAGGAGAACACTTCGGAAGTGATTCAGCTAGGAAGTAGCGGAACACTATAGGGGGCGGTCCTGACGCCCCTACTGTTTAATATGGCCATGAGGAAGTTGCCAGGGCAGCTTAAGGCGCTTGGTAACCCGAATCTTAAATTCAGCATGTATGCAGATAACATTAGTTTGTGGATAGATAAGGGCAGTGATGAAGAGATTGAGCAAACTCTCCAAGCGGCAGCCGACTGTATTGTAGCATACGCGGCGGAAAAGAGCCTAGAGAGCTCTTCGGAAAAGTCGAATTTATTCCTATACCAGGACAGGGCGCTTAGAAATAAATCGCCTTCAAAAATTCAAATTCTGGTAGGTGGGGTGCAGGCTTCGGAGATGGATACTATTAGGATCCTGGGGTTACATCTGCAGGCGAATAGCCATAATGCTGTTACCATCAAAAAGCTGGAAGGCTATGTCATGCAGACTTTGGGTCTCTAGAAGAATATCAAGTCAGAAAGGGAGTATTAGAGAGAAAAATTTGATTAAATTGGTTCAGGCCTTTATTACGAGCTATGCGACACCTTACTTGAATTTAAAGGTGGCAGGAAGGAACAAAATTGATGCGCTTATGAGAAAGTGTATCAAGAAGGCCTATGACGGCATCCACAGAGAGATTGTTTGCTATGAGAATGCATAATACTTTGGTGGAACTGATTGAAGCGGTAAACGTCTCGCAGCTAGAAAGGCTTAGCACTACAAGGTTGGGGAGGGCAATTTTGAAAAATGCGGGGCTGAATCCGGTTAGGGGAAGAAGCATGCAGGCCACCATGGGTGGAAGGCACGAGAGTGTATTCGAGTCCCCCCATTGCCGAAAAACATGCACCCGGAATACAATAAGGAGAGAAGGCAGAAAAGGGCACAGGCTCTGGAACGCATATATTCAAGGAAGCCGAGGGAGCAGGTTGCATTTGTAGATGCAGCGGGCGGAAAAAGGGGGGAAGGCGCCTTAGCGGTAGTGGTTGACGGGGGAGGGGGCTCGATCTCGGTACTATTGATTAAGAGTGATGATATTGATGTAGCAGAGGAGATTGAAATAGCTCTTGCTTGCGTCGGCGCAAAGGCCACGTATGTGTTGAGCGACAGTAAAACTGCAATTCAAAATTTTGGTACCGGGAGGATATCTCCAATGGCACTCAAAATTTTAAGACGAAAAGAATTGGATAGGACAATTAATCTGATTTGGACCCCAGTGCACGAATCTGTTAGTGGCATCGAGGCTGCTCACAACCTGGCTCGAGATCTCTACTGCCGAGCAGGTCGGAATGAGCAACCTGAGGAAGGCTAGAACAGAGAAGGGCGTCTGCTGTCGTATTATGATGTGACGCAGTATTATAGAAGGCAGCGTTTGAAACTACCCCCTCCAGGCAAGACACTAGATGGTGTCGTGACGCTGGGGCTATGTCGACTCGGCCTTCACTTGGTAGCGTGCAGAGACTCCGGGTTGAAGAAGGATTGAATCTTCGAAGTTGGTGAAATATGTACAAGCAGGTTTAATGGCACTTTGAGAAAACTTATTTACAAGATTATTTACAGGAAAAAGAAGGGTACATCAGCAAAATGGCAAGCGTTAAGAGTTCATAGCGAGAAGCGACTGGATGAGCCGTTTACCCAGGGCTCAGAGCGACATTTCATGCTCTGCAGCGTCCTTAAAACCCCCTATGTCCAGCCCCTCTCTGAAGATGCTGACCAACCAAATCCAGGGCACGCCCCTCAGATATCGGCATCCAATCGAACACATCACTGCACTGATGGTCTGAAGCACTGACTGGCCCGGCATTGTTTCGTTGAGCCTGGTCACTTGTTGGCCGGAAAAGCTTGGGAACGGCGAGGAGGTACATTTCTATTCTTCAGCCAAGAATCGATACGCTGGTTCCGGCAAGTGGATTTACTTCTCAGAAACCCAAGTGCACGTGCGCGCCGCATACGCTTCCAGCATTGTCCCTTTCCGGTAATTGCAAATCTTTCCTGCATTCCCGGGAAATCATCTAATGGCCGTATGCGTCATGCTCCTTTCTTGTCCTGCAAGTCAGCGGACATGTCACTCTGTCGTCTCCTTTAGATGGTAGGCATTCCTCACTGGACGATGGCGCTTCTCGACTGGAAGGGTGAACAAAAGAAAGAAAGCACTTCCGGCTATTTCCCGCAGGGGGACATTTCTTTGTGTTTTTCTAGACGTTCTCTTGACAGGGTCAATTTGGCATTTGCAGGGTGTCCACAAAGCAAAACAGGCTTACAAAACAGGATTCCTGGAAACAGGCTCACATAGAGGCATTGTACCAACACCACATATCCACAGCACTTATCCATGCCCACAGGCGAACAATAGAGCGCGCAAGTGCGGATGATGCACGGTCGTAACAATGGCAAACAAATGACGGCATGGAGGCAAGCAGATGTTTATCCAAATCCGGTCTTAAATAAATATATATTCCCAGATTTTGAATATGAGAGCTGCAGGATTTGCGGGCAGAGGGGCACCCTAAACCATAAAATATGGGAGTGTTTCCATTGCCCAGGCAGGGCCAACAAAATTGATAGCAGAGAAGCCTGGGAGGCTTTGCTGGAAAACCCAATCCCGGAACACCAACTACTAGGGGTTCGACTGGTTGAAGAGGCCGCCGAGATCCAGGGGTTTTTGGCCAGCATCTGAAGCGGATTCTCACCTGCCCCTCTCCTCTGAAGGGGAGGACCTGGGGTAGAAAAAGGCCTTTTCTGTCGAAAGAGCCTTTTCTGTCGGAGAATAAAGTTGATTCATTCACTTACTGTACGGTACACTGTCGCTCTTTTTGATTGGCGTTCCTTGACGCGTTCATGTGTGGGGTTGGCGGTACGGCGTCGTTACTATCTCGCGGCGTTCTCATTTCTTTCCATCGCGCCACCGCTCTTTCGCGTGTCCGTTTCAAGTGTGGGATTGCCGGTACAGCGCCGCGCCTCCTACGTTCCCAATGGCGATGACAGGAATTGTAGGCAAGAGGAACCCACCTCGCAGAATCTCACAAATAGATCTCGCGCGTAGATTTTGACCTCAGTAAACAGTTTGGTTTGGTTTGTGGGGTTTAACGTTCCACTCTGGCTATGAGAGACACCGTAGAGAAGGACTCCAGAATTTCTACCACACGGGGCCTTGCATTTCGCCTCCATCGAAAAGCGGCCGCCGAGGCCGGTATTCGATCCCGCACCCTTGGGAACAGCAGTCGAGCGCAGTAACCACTGCTTCACCCCGGCGGGGCCAGACAAGAAAGGCTTTCACCTTGAAAAAAGTGGGACATGAATTCTTGACAAGACGAATCCGCACGTGCGAAAATAACGAGGATCTAATTTAAGAAGTCAAATCTTTCTCTTGCGCTGCATTGTAGCTCAACACCGATCCATAAAAAATTACAGACGATCAATGCGACTCATGCCACGGCGTTAGTATTAACGCCTGCCGCGGTGGAGCACTGGTTAGGACGCTCGACAACTGTGCCCAAGGATGCAGGATCGGATCCCGACCGCAGTGGCCGCTTTTCGATGGAGGCGAAAATCAAGGCGTCCGTCTGCTGTCAGCGCACGTTAAAAAATCCCAAGCGGTCGAAATTTCCGGAGCCCTCCGCTACGGCGTTCATCATAGCCTGATAATATTTGGGACGTTAAACTCCATAAACCAAACTAAATCAAACCTAGAGTATGCCTGCCATTTTCATCTATTTTACGCAGTTTCTGCTGCTAGACGATCCACTCTCGTCTTTGGATTTGCTTTCACCTTTTGGTTTGCGGTGACGGGGTCCTGTGGACGTGTCTACGTGGGTGGTGGTAGGAGCCTTCCTGAGATTGGACGGGTGTGGGCACGTGGACGCCTTTGGAGAGTGGAGGTTGGTATGTAGATGCGAGAGTGGGCGCCCATAGGCGCGTGATGCCCCTTCCGGGTTCTGGGGGTGCCCGAAAGGTGTAGCGTAGGCTTCCCATGCCAAAGCTGTACTCTTTCAGCGCGCTTGGTCTCCCCACTTGAGCACTTCACCGAGGTGGTAGTTGGCAGGTGACAAGGCGGGTCACTGCATGGTCGGCAGGTTAAGTGACATTGTCGGACGACATGTAAGGCCGCACTGGCAGGAGCTGCCACCGTGGGTAGGCCTTTTGAGATGGGAAGGTGAAATGGGAACAGAACTCCTCTGGCACTCTTGGATCCCCACTCAGGCGCACCAGAGGTTGAGGTTTCTGCTGGCTACAGGCGAGGTTACCTTGCGGGTTCTGCCAGCAATTACTCCACCGCAACGCCACCTAAATACTAATTGGTGTCCACAAGTAGCACATACACACAATCGCACGTAACAGTTAATAATGACGACAGCTGTCGCCATCTGGAGTTCAGATCCGATTCTTGTACGAAAAATAAAAGAAGGCGTGAAACTTCTTTTCCACAAGAGCGCACGGGTAGATAATCTGCACAAGTGAAATATGGGAGACTACTGTTTTCTTGAGGGAAGCGAAAACGCTCTCCTTTCCACACTGTACCCTGGACAGCACATAATGTATCCCCGCACACACACATGTGAAACGCAGCGCAGACGTTTCCAGGCCTGTCTTAATTGAACATCCACGAAGGGATACAAGCAGAGCCCGCACGAATGCGATAAAGGGGCTTGGGATCTTTTTATTACTTTGGTCACGCATGGCCTACAGGTTGAGCTAGAAAAGGAACTTAAATGCTTCAAGACTGCTTCTCTGAAGAGCATTTCGGTGTTTCGAAGAACTATTCTTGATAAATGTCCTGAGAGCGCTTCGTACGGCTTGGTTAAAGTGGTACTGTATATCAACGGCAGGATAGGAATGAATATTAACGGGTGTTTGCGAGAGATAAAACAGCCATGAGCTAAGGGATGAGTGATTAAGCGAGTAGCAAAGGGTATCCACGCGAACGAGTATCCCCAAAGGGAGCTGCAGAAGGCAGCTCGCAGTTTTAGTCGTTTTATGTTGTTACAACAACAGCATTCTAAGCAGTAAGCACGCCCTCGATGTCTTCACTAAGAATTTAATGGTGAATTCCAATCGCAGAGCTGGAGCAATTCCAGAGCAACGTTTTCTGATCTTTTCAGAGCAACTGTATTCCGAACGCAGATCCGGAACATGGATCGCGTCTTACAAACGCAGATAGGGAACAATCGCCAGGTCAAGGTCGCTCCGTGGAGCACTCAAAACTACTCCGCCGAAATCGGCGGAGCCGGCCGGAAGTTTTCGGGACGTATTCCTTCAGCGGCTCACTCCATTTCAGGCAGCTTGTCGTCCTCGCTACGCCGGCTCCGTCATCTGCGCTTTGTAGCAGACCATCAGTACTTGCCGCCACTATGGATGCAAATTCCCGTCGCGAAATGGCGTTCTTTCTTGAGTACAGCGAGTTCAAGTGCAGCCTCAGCTCAGACAGAGGCTGCAAAACTAGGCATGAAAACTCTTTATGTGCTTGTGTTTCGTAGACTTGAGGTCATTTAACTACTGCTCTGCTTTGCTCTATCGGGACATTGTTTTATTCGAAAAAGTGCCAAAGAACTCTTACCGTGTGCGCCCGCATTCAGCTGTGTGAACGTGAACAATATAATCGCGTATGGACTGTTGATGTAAACATTTTAAGATGCAGTGGCAGCAACGCTTATCCGTTATAGGTTTGGAAACAGACGACTCACGTACATGAACCGCAACTAGGCAAGCGCTAGGAATGACGGTTTTTTTCTCAGTCTAGGGTGACTCGATGCCTTTCGCCTCCGCTTTTAGGGTGAATACACCCTTTGTAACACTCCGCGCCGCCGTTTTCCCCTCCCGGTTGCATGTTGGGTCCCACTCGACAGTTGCGTGCTGCGAGCAATACTTGCGGCCGGGGCTCTCCGCAGTTGTGTGGCGACTGAAATCATGCGAAAGAACTGGAAAAAGAAGCAATTATTTTATTGCTATTGGCAGTAATGTTCTGGCAGTTTCAAAAGTGATCTTTTCATGATGCAGCGGTTGTAGTTGGCCTGGTAAATTCCGTACAAACATGCTGACTTTGTTGTTCGAGAACGAGGACTTTCATAACACCGCGATCGCGCTTCCCCAATCGGCCAACAGCGCGGATGGTGATCTAGCTTACAAATGCAACTATCTTTGTGCAGTTTAAAACCACTTTTCCACCATTCATTCAGAGCCCTTCCATGCATCTTATTACAGTATAATAGTTGAGGTATATTCAACGCAGCAAATACAATTTTTTCTAAGCCGTCTATCTCCGGCATGGACAGCCGAGGACAAATCTGAATCCAGAGGTTCATATCTTCTCAAGTTCTTCTAGTTGCCTATTGGAAACAATCTCTTGCAGACGTTTGGGTTTCCTCCGAATGGGGACGTTCGGCCGAGAATTGGCGGTACGATGGTTTGCGGGATTGTAGTCGCTATGCTCTCTTCTGTAGGATAAATTTAAATAAAGCGTTATTTTTCTTTTTGTAAATAGCCTGGTGTACATGAACAGGACAGAATGCGGGCTGATTTGATTATCCAAAAAACAAAGTTAGTATTTAGAAGAAAACGAGCGACTAGTTTTGTCCTCTCTTCACCTGCGTTTGTGCACTTTCCCTCTAAAAGGGGACCAAGGCTTGATTTTTGTAAAGTTCATGTAAACGTATCTAATGATGAAGAAAACCACTGAAGGCGGCCGCGTTACCAAGAAGCCTGTCAGAATAAGCCCCTGATTGTTACACTTTCTGAATACTGTTGCCCCTACCGTGCTCAATTACTGCAGGTATCAGAAGGAAGCAGGAGAACTTGCCGTTTATATAGCTTGTGTGAAACCTTCATCTCTCGCTCTATAATCGTCAGACGTGGCATATGCCTCAGGGATGGATGAAAAACCAAGTTATAATCATAAAGCGCACAAAAAGAAAATATTAAGGAAGGCGACAGATAAGATTTTATCACCGCTGAAGTTGTCTAGATGAGCAAGATAGAGAAACACCAATATTTCAGCGCAGACACACACGTGACAAATTTTGCTCATACCAATGGACTGTGACGCCAACAAAAGGAAGCCCTTTATTTTACCATCTCTTTTATACTGAAATGGATTACTTTTACCTACTGGAATCATTAGAAGGAACTCAGTCAGGTAGAATGAAAAAATCGAAGGGAGCAGGTGGTTGTCTGAGTGTCTTTGTTGACTGCACAAAATGCAGCGCCGAGAGCTTCATATACACACCCCTATTCAATGCAGCAATTTTACCGGGAACCGCTTTCTTCGTCAGGTTGCTGAAGAAAGCCTCGGTAAATTTAGGTGTTGCCTTGTAGGTTAGATCCTCACCTCCCTTTGGAGCCACCATTTCAACTAAAATCGCAAGTTCGCAAAGCGCCGGTTAAAACGACGAAATTATGACGAACAAAAAAATGGAACAGGACAAATTCGCGGGAACGTCTTTATCAACAATTTCCCTCCTCGCTTGTGGCATAGCTTGACAGCTGCGAGAGCATGACACGTTTTCGAGTCTACTCATCAAGACATGTGACTCTTGGCTTGCGGACAAAACAGGAGACTTCTGATAGCATTGTGCAGAAAGTGTAGCTCGGAACAAACAGTTTCGTTTGTATATGCGTGCTTAAAGGGCAACTCCGGAGGTTTTTTGACATTCACATATTCTAATTAAAATTTTACAGAATATTCTCCTCTCCGTCCTGACGCATTCTACAAACTTTGGGCGCCGTACGATAATCCGTTCGCGCAACACGACTTTAATATATGCTATTTTCATGGCTTAAGTTGAGACTATTTCTGCCGGCAACACTGAGTTTCTGACGTCACAAACAGTATACCGGCGTTACTGTCCACTTCCCGCATGATTATGAAATTGTGAGGCTTATATTGAACTACCTCAGATATTTTATGCAATGCTTCATGATTTCCATACGTTATTTTCACCATCCAATGCACGTACGAGTGTTTTTCTAATACTGAGCGTGACGTCACCATTTCTTCACCTGGAACGTCGTTTCTGGCCGTGAAAGCAGTTTCGGTTTCGATTTGCTGTTTTTCTTTTTTAAAAATACTTCTAATTGAAATTTCGAAAAACGGTTTTTTGTGTTGGAGTCAGGACGTGGCGAGGAATGTAATCCAATGAAAAACAGAAAATGATGAAAAAACCACCGGAGTTGACCTTTAAGGGCAGAAAAAAGCAAAACTTTGGCTAAAATGGCAATGCATCTAGGCACAGATGACCATCGCACACATTTCATAAATACAATACCTATAAAATACATTACTACTATTGGGATATTCCAACATGCATCTCCAGGATCTCCGGAAAGTTCCTGTCACTATCTCAAACTAGTCTGAAGCCTTCTACAGAGAGCTCCTGTCGCTACCTCAAAATGTTCTCAAAACAGCTCTCTTACGTACTGACTCCTTTCGTTACACTACAAAAAGACGTTCACGCTAAGTCCCAAGGAATCGAAATTTTGACTATCATAGGTAAGCAGACTGCGACGGGGCATGCTACGCATATCAGAATTTAAAGACTGTTTTCAAGGCAAAGGGCTTCTGAGAGATGACCAAGAAAATATGACAGAATTTAACGCGACTAACTTCGTTTCACAGCTATAACATTCTCTGATACCATCCTGCCTTTGCAGAACAACAAATTTTCGAAAATTTGCATGATAGCGGTAGTTCTATCATTGAAGCCGCCCGCCGCCCCATTGCGCTCAATGCTTCCGAATGGGCGAGTGGGAACCAACATGCCGCCGGAGAGAGTAGTGTCTCCACCCTGAAAACGGAGGTGAAAGGCATCGAGGCATCTATGCACCCTACTTCTGTCAGTTCTCGAGCGCCACCTACTTGCTCCGGCCGGAGTACGAGTGTTCCAAACGCAGAATCGGAACGCATGCTCTCCGCCGGATTCAGGCACTCAGTCCAGGAGCGTGCGAACCGCTCTGGTTGTACAATTGGAATTCACCATTAAATTGCGGCGAGGATTTTCATAGCCTATGCTTTGTTCAAGTCATCTGCGCTAGAGAATGTTGCGCGCGCACGCAGCGTTCCATGACCCCAAACGAGTGAGGCAGTTGATTGCGCTATCTTTTGTTTTTATGCACGCTTGGGATGCCTACCCTGTAGCCGGACCGCGTGGTTTCCGGTGCAAATTTGCACGCACTGAGCATGCGCCCTCGAAAGACTGAAGACCACACTCGAAGCATGACTCCAATTAGATATCACACGTTGTTAGTGTTTTAACATATCCCAAATTGGGCAGAGCTCATTACTCAGTGCACCAAACGCCCTCTTATACATATTGACGAATGCCTAGGCCGATCGAAATCACACTCATCATTGAAACGAGGCCGAATCGTCCACAATACACGGAGTTTAAAGGCGGCAAGTTTTTTCCCTCTGGGTCAGTCATCAGAACTCTTTCCTATTTTCTTTCTCCCCTCCTGTGACTGCTGACCGATTGGCAGGGGCCACGCTAGCCCTAGATAGTTGTCAGAAGGGTGCAGAGTTCCTTTATGGTAGATAAGAAAACTGATGGAAATACTCTCATTCGGTATCTTGAACACTGTCTACCTGAAACATGAGCTTCTCTGGGTGGCCCGTTCATGCGCGTTAATCATAAAATTCGACACCACTACAACGCCCACACCTTCATTTAACGTGCTTTGTCCGGTGGTGGTGGCGAAAAACGTTACTCTTATGAGGTCATTAGAGGGTGAGCCTCTTGTCACGGGTGGTGGCAGGCAGTTTATGGCCCTCAGCGACCTGGAGGGCCCAGTCCACCAGTCGCTTTTGGGCGACTGGCTCTGAGATGGAAACCGCTACCTCCCAACTCTTGCCGTCCGTCAGTGACCACTCTGAGGGTGGTTTGAGTGTAGAGCAAATAAACGTAATGTGTGAAAAGTCTGCCCTAGGTGCTCCGCACAACGTGAATTCTGGGGAGTAGAGCCACTGGTGTATTAGGGCGAGGAAGGCGGAGGACAGGAATGTGCGGCATTGTAGCTAGTGCCACGTCACCTGCTCTAGTTTGGAGAGTGAGGGAGATAGTGGAATTGTTGCTCACTGTAGTGTGTGGTTACATGATATGTGATCAAACGGTCGCGTGCACGTCTTAGCTAATAGGAACTATAGTTTTCTCGGTAATACCATTATTGCCGCTGCCGTTGTCTTTATTGTCTAGACCCTCGGCAGAGTATACACGGGCACCGTTCTCATCTTCGCTCGGAGTAGTCTCCGCACCAAACACTATACTGTCTTTTCCTCCGTTGTTATGGCATGTGCTTCCAATAGGAGAGGCAACTTCGGCCGAGGATGCTGCGCTGCCTTGTATGCTATGTATGCTATGTGCGCTAGGGTGCCTACATATTGCGCCACTGCCGAAAAAAAAAAAAGGAGATAATTTTGGATAAGATTACAATATTGCGCATAAGCGCTGATGCTCATGTTTTGCTTTCCTGTAGCCTAACTTTGTGTAGTTGGCTAGATTGAGACTGACATCCGTCTGACAGCGTCTGCTGTTATTGATTGGCTACCAGACTACAGCGCTGTCCTATACAAAAACTTGCTGCTGGCGTCGGCACTAGTGTAAGAAGCGATTTCGCTTTAACCATCAAAGTGAAAGGTCAGAGACAAATTTCGAAGCTAAAATATCAAGCATTGACCTCTGTAATTGACATCTCACGACTGTAATTTGTAGACACAGTGAGATGGCTGTGCTTGGTTAACTGCTATAGCGTTGTTATGCAGCCGTGGACATGCGCGGGCACTTCTTCCAGCACGGGCATGACTTCACAAACAAGACAAGATTTTGCTAGCGGTAGTAGCCTCAGGATTAGATCTCTCGCTCTAAAACGTGTACGTGGCGTGCAACGTTTCAGGGCTTGTTTCGTGCAAGGGGTGCGTGGTCGTCTCACTATTTTATTGAACTCTATATTCACTCGCATGGCAAGTAATAAAAGAGAACGAGGATGATTAACCAATGTTGCGTTTTAAAAAAGCTAATATAGAAAGCCTTTTCTGCCGCTAAAGAAAAGTGAATGATAGATTTCGCGCGTTTGTGATGTTGAGCAGACAGTTGACGGGGATAACGTACACGAGTGTAGTGCTGAAAGTGAAATGACCATGCTTTTGACTTGCTTGAATCTACGAATCGCAGTGTTCCAAGCATGTTTCTTTCTGGTCCCACTTCTGGAAGAAATGATATAATCTTACTGGCAGTTGCCGCCCCTTTGCGTTAAGCGGCTGTTTAGTGAACAAACCAGGAGACGGTGTGGCTTCTTTTCATGACCATTTACTTAGTTTGGGGCCCGCTTACCCCTTTTCTTAATTTGTTAACCCTCACCGAACATTTTCATTTTTGAAATTTCAACCAAAATAGTCTTTTAGCGCCCACAACAGAATATGCCGGTTCAATAAAATACTCGATAAAAACCGGACACAATGTGCCCCAAAATACAGGACGAGGTGGGCTCGTCAGTAGCCGGAAATAAGTAATTTTGGGACGAGCCTGGCTCGTCCCAGTACGCATGGGATGAATCGCTGTAGCAGCAAGTTAGCTTGCTGCTACAGCGATGTTGCCTTAGATCACTGAGCTAGCTATTAACGATGAATGGTTCCTAACGACTTAGTCCTCAACCGGCGTCCGGGACAGGGATCGTTGTGGTGTACATACGCATCAAAGTGTCGTCTGTGAAAAAAAAATAAAAATATATATGCACCTTTTCTTCCTGTGAACAGCAAAAACAGAAGCGCCGCCACAGCATCGGCATAACTGGAGGCAGCGTTTGGCTGTCGCATTATCATTAACCGCTCCTCATTCCAACTTGACAACACGACAGAGGCCGCGTCGAATTCCTCATATCGCCTCTTCCTTGCTACTCGCCTTGGAGTAGCAATGCCGTGTTTGCGTTTTTCTAATTCCCGATAGTCTGTACTCGCGTGCATTGAAAACAGTGCTCGCGGCTCGCTTTTCAGGATTAGATAGTTGGTTAATCATTGTTTCTCGCTTTCGAAAGCACAGATCGATTTTCTACTAGGTTTATTGTTTCAATTCAGTTGTTTCAATGTAATGGTTTACTTCCTACTTGCACATACAGGAAAAAACAACAAATGAAAATTTTGTGAGCCCAGGCACCGAAAGATACAAGAATGAGAAGCCACACTTCATTGGAAAAAAAAGAACTGCCCTTGTACATTTTTCTCCGTAACTGCGTGCACGCGTCCCTTATTATCCATGTGTGTTCGCTCGCTGCGCCAGCTTCGCAGGCAACCATGCGTACGGCAAGGGCCGCTTCTGTCCGCTACGTCCGAGAGCCAGTTCCGACGGCGAGCAGCAAACTTGTGTTCAAGAGGTTCTACGCGTACGCATGGCACGAACCCAAGCTAGAGTTTGTTCCGCGACTCTGGCTCTCATGCCAATGTTGTCTCCCGTATACGGCTGCGCCCATGGAGCCTTAGAGTTACTCGCAGATTTATCAAGAGAGCACATTTTGCAAATGTCTTATTTCCCTGAAAGGAGTCTATGGAATCAAAGGCAGGGTAGCATACGAATGCACGAGTTTGTTCTGCGGCGCCCAACCTTGCGGTGATGACGAGGAGAAGATCAAAGGAAATGCGTGATTCGGCTCAGCTTGCTCGATCGTGCGGCTCCGTTAAGGTGTCCGCCAAGAAGTGAGTCAGCTGCCGCACCATTTTTTTAAAGGCGAAAGCCTTCAATGGCTTATACTCGCGGCGTCTGTCCGTCCGTGCCTTGGAACGGTGCCACCTGTGGCCTCTCCCCCGCACATCGGCGCACTCCTCCTCTCTCCCTGGCAACCACCAGCACCGGTAGGGGGCGCAGCTGTCCATAGCAACCATGACGTCACGTTTCGGTGATGGCAGCAGATGCGGATGCTTCAACGAGTTAAACACCGAAACTACGGCATTAGGGAGCGAGACGCACTGCAGCTGGTCAACGCATTCATTATCGCCCGCATTACCTACGGCACGCCATACCTTCCGCTTCGTAAGCAGGAGCTCAATCGGTTGAACATCCTTGTCAGAAAAGCGGTCAAGACAGCCCTGGGGCTTCCCCAATGCACGTCTACTGACCGCTTACTCCAACTTGGCGTTCATAATACCATTGAAGAGTTGCATGAAGCGCATCGCCTGGCGCAACTTGTCCGCTTAGCGGCCTCGTCCACTGGAAGACATGTCCTTAAAACTCTCAATATTGCCCCGCCCTATACCCCCCAAAACCGCGAAGATCTGCCACAGAATATCCGCCGAGCCATTACCGTCAAACCTCTCCCTAAGCACATGCATGCAGAATATCACCAAGACCGCCGACAGGCAAGAGCCACTCACCTCTCTCGAATATGGGACAGCTAACCTAATGCCCTGTGCGTAGACGCTGCTGGCCCTGTCAACGGACATATGGCCATTACCGTGACATCTTCAGCGGGCACTCTCCCCAACTATGCCTCTCGTCGTATCACCGAACCGAGTATTGCCGAAAAAGCAGCCATCGCTCTGGCCGCCGCCACTAATGCACAAGCTACCATCATGTCAGATTCCCGCACCGCCTGCCGTAACTATCTTCGCGGACGCATCGGTGCCGCCAGTCGCCGAATCCTCGTCGCTAATCCTCCGAAAAGGATCAGTGTGATCTGGATTCCGGGACACCAGTCGATGCCCGGCAATGAAGCTGCCCATCGACACGCTCACGCGCTCCTTCCCCGAGCCTCCCCTCTCCCGGATCACACGTATGCTTCCCCGATTCTTACATACACAGAACTGCTTGAACACTACAGGCTGTCTCGCCGTACATTACCTACCCCTTCTTCCACCCTATCTACTCAAGAAGCAGCAACTTACAGCCGCCTGCAAACTAATACCTTTATTACATCATTTCTCCTAAACCTCTAGTACCCCTCCTTTTATTCCCCTCACTGCCCCCATTACGGTGAGCGGGCAACACTCTACCACGTGGTTTGGGCGTGCCAAGTTACCTCTTCTTTAAGCCCTCTCCCCCACCCTGCATGGAAGATTGGGAGGCCGCCCTGTAGGACCCCTGCCCGGAGCGCCAGCAATGGCTGGCTCGCCGCGCTGTTCCTGCAGCCACGGCCAACGGGACCCTGGACTGAGGGTCCCGCCCCCTCGCTGACTAAATAAATAAAGATGTTTTGTCCTCCTCCGGTGACGCCCCGACGCTCCTTCGACAGACATCTGGGTGCAGTGGTGCCGAAGCTGCCTAGTGACTGTGTAGCAAGCGGGGAAGCGCCGACGCACGCCTGATTCTCTCAACAACGAAACGTGAGAAGAAGAATGAGCGGATTCCGGTTGAACATGTCACCGGATACGACAGCATGCAAGGTCGAACGCAAGCAGCAACAGCGGCTGCTTAGATCACCGGGCGCGAAAACACGAGAGGCATAGCGGAAACGAGAACAGCGCCTGGCCACATCCCCGGCCACCTATACTTTGAAGTTCGGAGCAACACAAATACTTTGAAGTTCGGGACAACAACGCCGCCAAGTTAAGCCTAGCGTCGCATGGACTGGCAGGGCGAGGAAAATCAGAGCTACCAACCGAACTCTGACACTAGTAAGGATGGAAATATGGAGGCGGTTGAGGCCTTAGAAGAAAATTCATGGTTCCGCCGGCAAGGAGGCAGATATGTGAAGGAATGCGACGCAGCGTCCCAAGCGAAGAAGGAGGCACCCGTGAAGGGGAGCGAAGGGACCGAGACCGCCAAATCGCGGCAAAAAGCGATAGGAAGGTCACTCGCCGAGAGATCCGTAGGCACGGTCAGATCGAAAATACCGAAGGAGATGTTCAGCGTAGTGCTGCGACCGCACGGCGGCGCCGATCTGCTGACAAGGAAAGCGGGACCGAAGCTGCGCCAGGTCCTGGTTACGGCTGCAGGCCTCAACCTGAACGGGGAAGACAGATTCATCGCCAACCCGAAGAATCAGTCCCTGCTAATTATGACCCCGGAGCTCGGCAGGGCGAAGCGGTACGAGCAAATTACGACCATAAAAATCGGGCCAGTTGAGATAGACACAATACAAGAACTTCGAACAACGTCCGTACATTAAGTGGCAGCCACACTGCGAGGAACCCCCAATATCTGCACTGACCTTTGTACCAGAGTATCTGTGTGAGCGGGTAGCCGGCTGCCGGGCAGTGCACGACAAGGGTGCGTCCAGCTAGAACAGACACGTTGCGCATACTTCGCACCAGCGGCGGCCCACGAACGTTGAGCCGGGCGCCGTGCGACACGGTCTCAGCGTCATTGCTCGCGTGGCACTGGTACCGTCCGCCGTCCTCGGTCGTCGCCGCCGTCAGGTTCACGAAACTGTTCACCTGCACGGAGAAATGGAGCTGTTCATTTCGACAGCTTGGATATACAAATGTGGCGCATAGATGACGACGACGCGTTTTTTTGAAAGGGATTTTATATGGAGAAGGAGAAGAAAACTGTTGTTTACACTGAAATGATTTGGGAAAGGAGGTGCGTGTGATTGTGGCGCAAGTGGCAGACCCTATTCCGGGACATGACACCCTTTGAAAAAGCATGTGCCGCGAATCGCTAGGCCGCTCGGCTCCTGGGGGCGGTAGATGCTAGTCGGAACAGCCCACTTTCTTCTTCTCTTCTGTCGTTTTCTCTCTTGCAGAGCCACCGTACCCAGCAAACTCAAATACGCTTCCGGGACGCCATTGGCCACCGCCGCTGCCTGAGCTCTCTCGACCAGTGCGCGCTGGGCCGCCAGGTCCGAGCTGGACAGGACCACCTCCCAGCCCTCCCTAGTTGGTTGTTTCATAACTTTTATATTTGTATTTTGCTGGCCGGCCCACACCATGTGGTATAGGTCAGCATACTGCCTTCAGAATTTGCACCTACCCGTGAATGTTGGGTCCACGTGTTTTAGTATGGCGGGATTTAGAAAACATCGGTTTGGAGCCGTCTAAGGTGGCACTCCTCAAATCTGTCGAGACCTTTGGCGGGTCCCGGGAGTGCCCTCCTGCAGAGGCGTAAATGATTTGTAATTTCCGCATAAGTTATGAGCGGGATTGGTATGGTTGCCTCGGGAGAACCGGAGGATTGAGCGGAACCCCGGGGAGGAACGCTCGAGCAGCCGCGTGAGCGGTCTCGTTCCCCTTCACACCCTTGTGACCGGGCTCTCATATAATCTGTTTTTTACTAGTAGCCGAGACAGCATTACTTGTACATGAAAGTTAACAGAAGAGGGTACGGAACTTGTGAAAACGCTGTGTGCTTCCAGCGTGCATAAAAAACTGCCGACGATTACATTACTTCCGAATGCGAAATTTGAGTGCAGGTCATCAGCTTTTTCAGTTTTTCCAATAGATTGAGGCAAAGAATTCGAGCATTACGTGTATGTATACAATTACAGACAACTTTTTATTTTTCGCACATATTCCTTCTTCAAGAAACGGACCCCAACAGCTTTTGATCTAACTAATATATGTCGCCTGCGCTACAACAGGTAACACGACGGTGGCGCACTAACTGTGCACGCAGCGGCAGACGAAGGACCGGTTGCCTCGCTCATGGCTTAGAAAGAACTGGCAGAGAATTAACTATTTATATAAACAGGCGGTTCGCAGTGGCTATGCGTTTCGGTTCGGGTGGTGCAGGCTACTGAGCGTTGAATCGAACACAACCAGCGTTTCGTTGAACGCATCAATGTTCACCGGTGTTCTTGGCAGAATCCACTTTTATGCCGGGAGCATGCGAAGCCGGCAGACGCTTTCCTGCTCCACTTGTTCGGCCCTCCATGGCGGCACGCGCATGCGCAGCGCAGAACCTGATTACGAGGGACAACGCCGACAAACGGGCACCAAAAAGCTGCGCTCTAAATGGGGCCCTAGGAGGTCATGATTATTTCGGCGCCATTCTCTACAGCATTCTATGCAGCCCGCGTACAGCTTAAGTCCGTGTATTATATTGTGACAAGGTCGTAGGCAACACTCGAAGAGACTACGATTTCACTGAAATTCATTGGGCTGACTTGCGCCCGCAAGATAACTAAGCAATTCGGCGATAACAGCAAAAGTGCTCGGCAGTCGTCGAACGAAGAATGTCCGTTGCGCTCATAAGAGCCCAATTTAAAGTTGGCACAAAGTGAAACATTGAAATTTCATTCGAGATTCACCTCGACGCCTCTTGTGAGACAAAGAAAATGATGGAGCCGTGTCTGGGCGATATTGATCGTAAATAAACAGAACACAAGACCTCTCTAGACGGTACATCCAAATTGACAAGGCCGCACGCCAGCGGCTGCCATCAGTACCAAAGAAAGGTTAAAAGGATTCGCGCCAATACGAAGACTAGGTTTTACTGTAATGAGAAAATATTACCGCTTATCACAGGGATCCAAAAAAATTCGCTAGCAGTATGAATGCCGATTCCTTCTGGCCCCTAATGTGACACTTTCTTGACAATTTTCCGGCCACGCGCCGACTAGATGCTATTTGTTTCGTTAGAGGTATACTGCATCCATTTAAAGGAACACAAATGTGGCACTGCTGTTTCTCCTTTCGCTGGTTTGCTACCGTGAGGCATCGGAGCTCACCTGGCCGTCGTTTGTAACGAAGTCCCCGATTCGCAACCTCATGCTCTCGGCGACGGGCTCTCCATCCAGTGTCCACGTGATCTGGGGAAGCGGAGCTCCCGTGGCCGTGCATTTGAGCGACACCGGAGCGCCCGGGTCCACGATCTGCTCGGCGAAGCGATGGGTCAGCAGAGGGGGATCATCTGCAACAGGCAACAGAACGGGCGCGCCCTTATGCGGCTAATAACTGCATGGGGGGACGGGCGACCGACGAATACCTGAAGCGTGAAATTACCCATAATGCCTATATAGGCGACAAGCCTTCGTAAGCCATAAAATTTCACGCTTACTCTGAATTTCATAGGCCGATTTTAATGTTTATTTTAATTTTCGAATATCGAAGAAGCGACTGAGTCACTATGTAGTGGAGGGCAAAACATCCGCTTCATTTTCATCTCATTCATTCATTCATTCATTCATTCATTCATTCATTCATTCATTCA
>JAJIZL010124374.1:0-28953 GCA_023969395.1 Amblyomma maculatum | reverse complement strand
TGTTGCCCTAAATTACTATTATAGATGATTTGTATAACAGGTGTTGCCATGTTTAGTCAGAAATATTACTAGCTTTAGTTCTCGCGCTCAGGAAAATTGCGCTAAAAATACTAAAACATTCTGATTGCTAACTGTTGCTCCTTATGTGGTTGCTGTGGACAGCCTGCAACTCTCAGCATAATACTCCCCTGACGGGACTGGGTCAGGTAGGTCACCGCCGCTTGCGGCGGGGGCTAGCCTGCCACCGAATTTTTATCTGTTGTAAGCCGTCATTGTACCCGCCACCGCTTCGGTGGTGGAGGACGGCTGTTCTTGCGGCACGCGTCTTTCTTTCCCTCTTCCTTTTTTTTCTTCTCTATTCTCTCTTTTGTCTGCACGAGGCAGTGGAGGTGGCTCAGGTACAGAGCCAGTAGCAAGCCCGTGCATTTTCTTTTCCTTCTTCCTAGAGCCACAACAACAACATATTACTTTTCAGAACACACATCTTTGCTTGAACAAGATGTACATGAAGTCATTTAGGCTAGAATCATGCTATGAATAATTGCAAAATTTAACGTTGTAGCTTTTTAGAAAGTGCTGACATGTATAAAATAATTACCAAATTCTGTGCATAAATATTGATTGGGAAAGCTTGGACTAGGGCTTTCCATCGATTTCCTACGTCGAACTCCTATGAGAATAATGTGGACAAGCTGAAGTGCGGCTTGCGCTATAGAACCCATCGGTCCTATGTCATTGTCTGAGGGGTTAACCAAAATAAAAAAAAATGTTCATCCAGAGCGGCTGCCCAAATCTGTCCAAAGTAAGACCATCGGGGAAGTTGGCGGGATGTGCCCTTTTGGCAAAGTGGAAAAAATGTGGGTAGCCCCTCAAGGGCTGCCTGCATCAGTCCCTAGTGAGGCCCATCGGGGCGTTGTCGACAGGTCTCTTCAGGCCTACGTCGGCCCCTCTCGCAGCACCCTTATTGAGCCGACCGTGGCTGCCCTGCATTGCCTACATCGGACCCACCGGGGCCCACCCTTCAGAGCCCACTTTGTGCTACCTATCGGTTGTCGAATGAAGACAATGCGCAACCTTACTGCACATTCTGCTGTAGGACAGGCCATGATGTACAGTCATGCAGGCATAAGATTTCAGGGGACCGTGAGGTGTCTGCCTTTCTCCGGACTCGTCGGTGTTCTTCCCCCAACGCACCTCCAGGGACAAAGTACCCAGAAAGGCAGGTAGAAAAGGTGGTAAATGTCCGGCGAGGTGTTCAGACGGCCAGCTTTAGTGTTTCGTGACCCCGGTCGCAATTGCATTGTTGTGCGCCAAGCTGTTATATACAGATGTGCTTAAAGTGAAAAATGCTATGTTGCTCTTGGCGCATAGAACTGGCATTAAAATTTCCAGAGGGTGAGGTGACGATCGCGTAAAATACGTCTCAGGCAAGATCATAACATGATGTCTATCCACTATCCTCTAAGATGTCAGAATTTCTAATGTTCCTGGTGCCAAAGCTCTATTTAAATTGATTCATGAGATCCTGCGGTGCAGGCGACGTTCCCTGCCTCGATAGGATTAGTGAATGTTCTCTTGACTTCTGTAGTGGCGAGCGTTTCGGACGGTCGCAAGGTTTCGCCCACAATGTGTCACGAACGATGTTTCATCAAGAAAAGGATACCACCTTATAGATGTGAGAGAAAGCTAGGGAAATCTTGCCTTGGCAAACGGCAGGGACCCCAGGCTTTTAAGCAAATGATGGGGTCCTTTTCAAGTCATACCAAGTGTATCCCGGGCAAATACTTGAACAATCACTGGCCTCAAAGCGATTGCGCACTCAAGTCCTCATTCGTTCGCACAAACGTGCCCTCTGAGATCATCAGGGGATGCGGTAAACCAAAACCTTAGTGCTCTGTTAATTCTTGCTCACCCGGAGTTCAAACGAACATGAAACGATTCGCCAAGTCGTGTGATGCATGGCAGAGTACAGTGCCCAAGGAAAAAGTGAACAACGTTCTGTTAGAAAATAAAGGCTCATCTTATGTTGGCGCTGACTATTTAAGCACATCGTAAGCGTGCGTTTCCAATTGAGAAAGGAGTGAGACAAGGCTGCATACTGTCGCCCTGCCTATTTAACTTATATGCTGATTGCATCATGAGGAAGGCCGGTCTGGACGAGTATTCAGCTGGAGTGAAGATTGCTGGGAAACGTATCAACAACCATAGATATGCGGATGATACCACTTTAATTGCAGAAAATGAAGTGGAACTCAAGAGACTTCTGATGCGCGTACAAGAAGAGAGTGAGAAGTTTGGGCTTAAACTGAACTTTAAAAAGACAAAGATCTTGGCGTCTTGCCCCTTCAAATCCTGGAGCATAAAGGGAGAACAAGTGGAAGCTGTGACAGATTTTCTCTTCTTGGGCTTCGAGATTACCCCGTAAGGAGACTGCAGCCATGAAATTAGGAGACGCCTGCTTCTGGGAAAGAAAGCCATGGCTAGTCTTGACCGCCTAGTAAAGAGCAGAGGCATTACACTGCAAGCCAAGATCCGTATAACTCGCGCTATGGTCTTTCCAGTTGTGATGTATGGATGCGAGAGTTGGACTGTGAAGAAGGCTAACCGCCGAAGTATTGACGCGTTTGAATTGTGGTGCTGGCGGAGACTCTTGAGAGTTCCTTGGACGGCCAGAAGATCAAATCAGTCGATATTGTCGACAATAAACCCTGATTGCTCATTGGAGGGCCAAATTCTAAAGTTAAATCTCAGCTCTTTTGGTCAGCTGATGAGAAGAGAGGAGTCGCTGGAGAAAGATTTGATGTTGGGAAAGGTTGAAGGTCACCGGAGAAGGGGTAGGCAGCGAACGTGATGGTAAGATGGCATCTTCGAGTCGCTGCAGATGAAGTTATGTGATGTTAGGAAAATATTGAGAGACCGGAAAGCGTGGTGTGATATGGTCTATAGGGTCACGAAGAGTCGGAAATGACTGAAAGACTGAACTGAACTGAAGCGTGCGTCTGCTGCAGTTGGCATCTTCCGCTTTCCTTTATTGTTTCTTTTCTGGGTTCCATTTTCGTATGACCTCCGTGTTTTGGAAACACTATATGCAAATGATGTGGAGTTTATAAGCACCCTGGGTGTACTCTGTATTTGTTTAGGCCTCCAGTGGACACTCTCGACACTGGTGACCGTCGCAGGGTGTGTAATGGGCGCGATGTGCTGTGGCGTTCTGTGCACTGATCGTCGAGAACACCTTGTGCCTGGCTCTTTGGGTTCAGTTTCTTCTCTTAGAAAAAAACTTTCAAACAGGGAGCACTCGATGCAGACGCTCCAGATCGCGTGGGCTCAGGCTGCAAAAAGCGCCAAGTGTCCATAGGCTCCTGTGTTAAGGCCAGCAGAAGAACACGTAGCTTGAGAGGCCTCAGATTGCTGTAAAACGGTAGAGACGCCAGTCTTCTAGGTGCGCCTTATCCAGCACAATCAGCACGGCCTAAAACGCACGTGATGGCTATGTGCTTCTGTTCAGGAGCAAGAAAGACGTCGGCCACTTCTAGGTCTGGTAAACCGGGTCGTAGGCCTGGTGGAACGCTATCATCACAACTTCTGTGGCCACCCATCTTCCAGCAATGCTGCTCAGTCGTTCGCTCTTCCACGTTTGTCTGTGTTCCTCGCCCACGTCTAACTGTTTAGGCGTCTTCTTCCTCCCGGTCACCTTGTGTGGAGAAATACAAACGCCATATGGGGGTTAGCTCCTTACACCGGGACCTAAAAATTATGGCCGATTTGAATAGTTAATCAAGCACGAAGTAGGTGCGTAGGGCCGCTTAACACCGTTATATCTTTCATGCATTCCTACATACATATTCGATTTACACTCTCTCCAATATCTGCCCTCAGCTCACGCAAGTGGTGGACAGCAGTCACTAAGACAAACAGCGCCGACGGTTGCGCTTCCAGAACAAACAACACACAAACCTAAGGTCCAAACGCTCCCATCGCTGCCCTTGGTGGGTTGCCCGCGGGTGGTGGTTTCAAAGGGACGTATCTCCATGCGTCTTCCTGAGAAGACACCAACAGCAGCTCCCTTTGTCGCGCATTCTTCCCAGCCCGTGTTTCGCCGCGATGTATGGCCTCCTCGCTCTTTCCCCTCAAACCTAGAGACAGAGCAGTTAGCGCCGAAACCACTACCACTGAGCTTACACTGTGCTTTTAAACTGCTCTGGCTTGCCTCCTTTGCGGCGTGGTCGAAGTGCGACTTTTCCGAGAATCGGAACGGACCAAACCGATGGCGTTGCCCGTTTCCATGTGGTCCTATATCAGTTCCGAAGTATGGACACCTGCGCGACCGTCATAAATAAACTTGACCGCCCCTTCGGAATCTCCCCCCGACAGTAAACCCACGGCTTCGGACAGACATTGGCGAAACCCGTGATTGCGGCTAGTAGTGCTACACACTAAAAAAGTGGCCGTTTTGCATCTAGTTGGATATATTGGCAGCAGTAGGTTTCGGTTGCGCTATTCTTTGCAAAGCGAGTCGTAGCAGCTTCCCAATACATACTTACCACAAAACGGTTAAGGACATAATACGCGTGCTGCCATAACCAGGTGATCAACCAAGTAAAACTTATGAATTGCCTGAAATGTTTTCGCGCAAGTACGAGCCAGTATTCTACCCTCCCGTTCACATTAATCGGTAGGGAAACGTTCTTTTCTGTGGGGATGTCCCAGCCATGACTCAACTAGAGGAAAGTTGTTTACATTCAATATTTCACAAGGAGAAAAGCTCATTTTTCAGACAGGGAAAGGTGATCCTTTAAACAGCAAAACTGATGAAACCAATGTTACTGAAAAGCAGAGTTATTTTGAAATATCTTTTCCGAAGCCCTCGATAGGCCCCTCATAAAGGTACAATTTTTTTAGTGATTCTACACATTGGCTCTTTAAGGTTCATACAGGTACCTCCTATCGTGAAATTAAAATACATCCATGTTGCGTAATACTTTGAAATTGTGATAAACCTACAATCACCCCGGAAAATAAACAGCTTGACAATGAAATATACTCAACACTCGAGAAGAGAATTCTGATTCAAATGAAACAAACTAAAAAAAGCGCTTCTCAAATATGAAGGCGATGAAGAGTACACGTTTTAATTTTCTGCTGCTTTGAGACAGTATAGTAATTCGTAACTTCACCGAAAATTGCATACTACTCTAACTACTGCTTCATGAACGGGGCTTCCGTACTGCTATCGCTGCAGGGCTGTGACAGAGCGACATCTGGCTGCAGTTGCCCTCTTATTGTGGTTAAAAATTCTTTCATGGACACGAGATATAAAATTTCGAATGTAACAGTGCACAAACACATCTGATCTTCATTGTTTCTATAGGGACGAAGAAGAATAAATGGGTGCTTTGTAATTTTTTTCCTTTTCCTAATCAGTATGCCGTACCAGTCGTCATTATTGTTCCGAGGACATACGTTCTAGAATCCGGATGCAATGTCTTAGCATTAGGGAAAAACGCATTGCCTCAGTCTCCTCCTTCGCAACTTGAGAATACATTTTTTAAATTGGAAAATACAACACTGCTTTCATAGTATTAAAAGAAAACATTGAAATTTTGTACACCACGATGGCCAAATACTTCTTAGGTAAGGTACCAAGCGTCGCTTTATTTCCTTTTTTTATTTACCCAGAAACTTCCCGCATAACCGAAGCGTGCTAAAAAAGAGGAGGGGGGGGGGATTGATTGGACAACGTAGAGCACACGTAATGGCGACAAGAGCAATTCAATTCGCTGATGGAACGAACATAAAATAAAACGGCGCGCACATTGTTCCTACATGGTATACCGCATGTAAAGAAATTATATGCGCGTGCAGAGGCGTAGTGTGGCTTAGGGAAGTATATTGTTGTCTGCGCTGAAGACGAAGATGCCCAGCGGTAGGGAAGAAAGAAGTGCGCTAGCATAGGTAGATTCCTATGCTCGGTATGAATTCGTTGCTTTTTCTTTTCCTTTTTATTTTTCCCAATTTCTAGTTAAACTTTCATATTTATCTGAATACCCCAGTCTTTGAACATTTATATTTACAGTGTACCCTGGCCAATCTCCACCGTGGGCATGTATCATTTTGTCTGAGGTCATCATCATCATCATCCAAGACTGAGCCTAAGCCCTGTGACTGGATACTAAGCCTCGCTTTGAACTCAACTGCAGGGGTCCTCATTTACGCGAGCCCTAAGCAACCGTTTACGCAGTTTCATAGTTTTCCTAAGGTGGCCGATATAAGGAAGTATAACATGGAGAACATTGAGCATGCTGTAAAGAACGGGGGAAGCCTTAAAGCGGTAAAGAAGAAATTGGGCATAGGCAAAAACCAGATGTATGCGATAAGGGACAAGGCGGGCAACGTCATCACTAATATGGACAAGATAGTCAAAGCAGCCGAGGAGTTCTATACAGATCTCTACAGTAGCCAAAGTAGTCAGGACCGTAATGAGATTGGCGGTAGGGAAAAACAGTCAGACGTTCCACCAGTGACGAATGACGAGGTCAAGAAAGCACTAGAAACTATGAAAAGGGGGAAATCAGCTGGAGAGGATCAGATAACTACAGATTTGCTGAAGGACGGGGGGGATATCGTGCTAGAAAAACTGGCCACCCTGTATACGCAGTGCCTGGTGTCATCGACGGTACCGGAAGCATGGAAGAATGCAAACATTATCCTCATTCACAAGAAAGGGGACTCTAAGGACCTTAAAAATTACAGACCAATCAGCTTACTGTCTGTTACGTATAAGGTATTTACTAAGGTAATCGCTAATAGAATAAGGACAACCTTAGACTGCAATCAAGCAAAGGATCAAGCAGGGTTTCGGAAACGGTACTCTACTATCGATCATATCCATACCATCAATCAGGTGATAGAAAAATGCGCGGAATATAACCAGCCCTTATACATAGCATTCATTGATTACGAAAAAGCATTTGACTCAGTTGAAACCTCGGCGGTGATGCAGGCATTGCGAAATCAGGGGGTAGACGAGCCGTACGTGAAAGTGCTGGAAGATATATATAGTGGCTCCACAGCAACCATAGTTCTGCATAAAGAAAGTAACAAAATTCCCATAAAGAAAGGTGTTAGGCAAGGAGACACAATCTCTCCAGTACTATTCACAGCTTGTTTAGAGGAAGTCTTCAGAGACTTGGAATGGGAGCAGTTAGGGATAAGGCTAGATGGAGAATACCTCAGTAATCTGCGATTTGCTGATGACATTGCCTTGCTAAGCAACTCGGGAGATGAACTGCAAATAATGATTGATGACCTAGACAGGAAAAGTAGAAAGGTAGGCTTGAAAATCAATATGCAGAAGACTAAGGTAATGTTCAACAGCCTCGGGAAGGAACAGGAGTTTACATTAGGTAGCGAAATACTGGAAGTAGTAGGCGAATATATCTACTTAAGACAGGTGGTAACCGCAGATCCGGACCATGAAAAGGAAATAACAAGAAGAATAAGATTGGGATGGAGCGCATTTGGCAAGCACTCGCAGATTATGACTAGCAGCTTACCGGTATCGCTCAAGAGGAAAGTATACAACAGTTGCATCTTGCCTGTACTCACCTATGGGGCTGAAACGTGGAGGCTAACCAAGAGAGTTCTACTTAAGTTGAGGACAACCCAGAGGCCTATGGAACGAAAAATGATAGGGGTAACATTAAGAGATAGGAAGCATGCAGAGAGGGTCATAGAAATAACACAAGTTACTGACATTCTAGTGGAAATTAAGAAGAAGAAATGGACATGGGCAGGACATGTAGTGCGAAGAGAGGATAACCGATGGTCGCTGAGGGTAACAAACTGGATTCCAAGGGAAGGAAAGCGTAGCAGGGGGCGGCAGAAAGTTAGGTGGGCGGATGAGATTAAGAAGTTCGCAGGGGTCAAGTGGATGCAGCTAGCACAGAACCGGGTTAAGTGGAGAGATATGGGAGAGGCCTTCGCCCTGCAGTGGGTATAATCAGGCTGATGATGATGATGATGATGGTGATGATGATGATGATAGTTTTCCTTTATACTTTGGAGGCAATGTTTACTTTACGTCGTGCAGCGGTTCAGTAGGATTTCTGTTGCTGAAGCGCTGATTAAATTGTGTGCACAACTAGTGTCAGTGATGGCGTCGATATATGCCACAGTTATCCCTCTGTCCACATTTTGATGCTCGTTGCTGAAGTTCGTGAGATGAACATAAACTTTGCCATTTTCAGAAGAAAACATCTGCCTTGGCAACTGATATGCCTGTTTACATAAGCCGTGTCTGTTTACTCTCGGCGACACCTTCAGTGTCTGGCATTGTAAAGGAACCCACGGATGCCATTACGCTCGGAGGTTGCGGCACACTCACATGGTCATCAATAATGTGAAGTGCAGCGGGGAGCATGCTACTGGTTTCGATGGCATTCTCAATTGAAAATATTACCAACTGTTTCTGTAAAATAATAATTGCGCCGTTTTCAATTAGAAAGTCCATAACGAGGACGACGTTACGGGAAGAGTGGGCCAACACGATGAAGGTCGCCAGAAAGGTTGTGCCTGGTACAGTAATCTTCAGCGTGCACAATTCAGTAGGCATAAATAAATTTCATCCAGCAGTGTGTCATTGCGGGCCATTCCCTGCTGTAGTGACGTTTCTCTGAGCAGCTGCGAACTGTCCACTCAGAACTAAATAATCGGCGCCAATGTCGACTACAGCAGTGACGTCGGGGCAATCGACGAAAATCTGTAGATCGGCACTTCGTTGCATCGGGCGGCGACAGCTTCGATGCGTCCAGTCTCGGCTTCTGTGCTCTGAAGGAAGGATGCATCGTAGGTCAGCGTCGGGGTTACGTTGAGGAACAGTGGGTTGTCGTTAGGGCGCCTTTTCAATTGGTGTCCGTACACTATGCATTGCAATAGGCAGCGAAGAACTGTCGTGAGTCTGTGGAGGATCTTGCATTCCTGGTACTTGAACACCACTCCTCCTGAAGCTGCTTTCCTTTACAGGAACTTTGAGGTAGCTCCTGGCGCCCATGAGAGCAGTATCTGCGAGGCGACGGCGATTGGAAATGGTTTGGGCCTGCGTTCGCATGCGAAATATATTCTGCGAATTCGGTTCGCCATTGCCCATAGAACCGACGATATAAGAAAGTTGTTTTCTTCGTCCAGAGGAAATATTATCGAATCATATTTCATTTTTCATATTGGTGCTTATAAATCCGTTTTCTCTCCTGGGCCGACAAAGGACAAACCTTGTCGCTCTGTTTTGAATTTTTGTTTTCCATTTCGCTTTTATTACTGAGTGTTTTGCCATTCATCCTATAGAGCTGAACTATGTTCTAGCAGTGGTCAAACCTATATTAAAGAGGCTGTTGATTGCAAAGAGGCAGATGTTTCAGATTCGCTGCATAATGCTTAACATCCTGGAAGCCCTTCGAGCTACTGTATTAACGTGAGCAATACATTAACATTCGGATCTAAAAATATCACAAATAAGTATTTGTGCTCCACTATTCATGTCACTTTTCTACTAAGGATCGTAAACGCTTAGGTTAACTACGGGTAATGGTAACATGTCTTTTTTTGCGAGGAAAAGTAACAGGAACACCTTTTGTAGTGTTTGCCGTCCTATATGAAACACGTGAGGATCCAAGCATTCCTACAAGGATTGTGAAAAAAAGGCAATCAGGATAATGCAGAGTACAACAAAACAATTGAAGCTTTTTGATATAACACCTACCGATAAATCTTCCGTATTCAATCTCCGTGTGCAGTCTATAATCACATCGCACAATGCACCCAGAAGCTGCAGGAGGAAAAATACGTTTTAAATTTGCCACCTATTACTCGAGACTCAGTGCTCGTCGTAAAGCAACAGACGAAACGTCGCAGAGCTATTTTCCGCTAAAAGGAACGCAGGCGAATGCGTGCTAAAATTCTGTGCCGCAGCAGCACATATGTGCAAAGAACCTCCTACATCTCCAAAAACGTCTGTACGCTAGCGTTCCTCTAGTTTTTCAAGATCCCAAATTCTTTTCTAATACTGATGCAACCATGATCATCATCAAGACTGCCTCTCCCATATTACTTGAACTCAGCAGGCGGTGTGCTAGCTGTATTCATGTGACTCTTGGCGAACTTCTTAGCCTCATCCGCCCGCCTACCTTTCAGACACCCCCTGCTATGGTTTCCTTCCCTTAGATTGCAGTTGGTTACCCTTGACGACGATAAACTTAACTGCTCGCATTTTAGCACCATATGAAAAAACGTACACCAACACATACCGAATATGAAGGAAAGCCCGATCTTAGTAGTCGCATATTCAAAGTCGCAACAGTTCGGGAGTTAACGCACTGCAAACATATAGTGAGCATTCTTAGCGCCATATATCTCACTGCGCGAATGTGGCAAGTCATGTTTCTACACACAGTGAACTGAAGTTTGTTCTGAGCTGTGGGATTTCAGGTTATTTAATTCCTATTGTCGCAAAACCACTGAGAAATGCAACAAGCAACGCGGAAGAAGATCAGTACTATGCAGCACAATGCAGCTATTAGAGCAACAGCTCTGCTCAAAAGTACATCTGATACTTCAGAGATAATACACTCTGAAGGGCTAGTTGGTTCATATTAATTGAACCAGCAAAACTGCGCGAAAACGACGGGTCGTAAGAAACACACAGGCACAAACAAGGCGCCCTGTTTGTGCCTGTGTGTTTCTTACGTCCCGTCTTTTTCGCGCAGTTTTACGGCTTCAGAGTTGGCACCGCACTGGAGCGTCCAACCGACACAAGTTCGAAGCTTCAACGGGATGTCACATCGTTTAAGGTTACATAATGAAAGCAAAACTTGGAAGCGAAGCATAAAATGTAGCAACGTGAAAGTTGAAAGTTTTAGGAGGTGTCACGGAGTGTTCAGGGTATATTATTGTAGTGTTGGTGGGAATAATTTTAAGGAAACGTGGAATGGAGGTCACTGCGAGAGGTAATATTCCTGCGTTGGCTGCTGTCACACTGGTGAATAGGTGGATGGATGTAAAGAGAGCCAAACTTCGCGGGGATAGATGGCACACATGCTAAAATTATAATGGCCGCGCTGGTATGTATATATATATATATATATATATATTGGAAGGGGTGTTTACTGTCTTTTAACAGCGATAATAGCCCTCTCCAAGTTGGACAGCGAACCACACAAGAACATAGCCAGTCTAGGGCTCCACAAGCGAGCTCGAGCAGTGCAGCGGCACTTCGTCGTTCTTCTCCTCGTCTTTGTGATATCCTCGGCTAGTGCATCCTCGTATTCATAATATCTTCGCAGAGTTCACTACAATTTCCCCCGGAGCGAAGAGGAGCCATCCTGGCGACTTATGGTGAGGGCAAGAGGAGCGGATAGTAGTACGTTTTGAGGCGGCTCACGTGCACAGTTTCGCGGCCGCGATGACGCATGTCACAAGAGGGAGTGAGTGGCTCCACGATGTAATTCACAGGGGAGGTTTGGCGGACAATGCGGTAGGGGCCATGGTACTCGGTTCGAAATTTTGATGACAATCCCGGTGGGGTACCAGTAACCCAGAGCCAAACAAGGGAAAACGTGTGGCGTCTGATCTTTGTGGTGACGATACTTTTGGCTGCCTTGCGATTCCGAGGTTAAACTGCGGGCTAGCTGGCGGCATTCTTCCGCATGTTTGGCAACGTCTGAAAGGAGAGTCCACTCGGAGGAGTCGGGACGATATGGTAAAATAGTGTTCATGCCCATGCTCATGCCCATAAAGCAGGAAGAAAGGGCTAAATCCAGTGATTGACTGCGTGGCGGTATTGTATGCGTACGTCACGCAAGGAAGAACAGCATTCCAGTTGGTCTGATCAGCGGCAACGTACATTGTAAGCCTATTTCCAAGAGTACGATTGAAGCGCTCAGTCAGCCCGGTAGTTTGAGGGTGGTAGGCTGTTGTGGTCCGATGTATGATGCGACATTCGGCCAGTAGAGCTTCAACGACGTTGGAGAGGAAGACGCATCTTCGGTCACTCAGCAGCTCTCGCGGCGCGCCGTGGCGAAGAACAAAATGATGTAGCAAGAACAGGGAAACTTCACGGGCAGTAGCGGCGGGTAAAGCGACGGTCTCGGCATACCGGGTGAGGTGGTCGATACCGACGATAATCCACCGGTTTCCAAAGACCGTGCAGGGAAGTGGCCGTAAAGGTCAACGCCAAAGCGGTCAAAAGGTCGGGCCGGGCATGGAAGTGTTTGTAAGGGGCCAGAAGCACGAGGTGTGGGTGACTTGCGGCGCTGACAGGCGATGCAGGAGCGGACGTATTTGCGAATATAGCCGTACATGCCGCGCCAATTGTAGCGTTGAGAAATTCTCTGAAACGTCTTGACTACATCAGGATGGGCACACTGAGGGTCGGCATGGAAAGAGGCGTGAATGTCTTGTCGTAAATGGCGGGGAATGGCGAGAAGCCATCGTCAGCCATCAGGCATATAATTGCGACAGTAGAGAAGACCGTCTCGTAGGGCGAAGTATGGTGCTTGACGGCGTAAAGTCCGAGATGGCGCAGCGTTTGGAGAAGTGGACACGATGTCGATAAGAGATGCGAGCCACGGGTCTTTCCGCTGCTCCGCAGGCATATCAGCGATTGTTAGAGACGAGAGGACGGGATCAGCCGCCGAGGAGCAAACAGGTTCGATGGATAGGGGAGAACGAGACAGAGCGTCGGCGTCCATGTGTTTACGGCCTGAGCGATATATAACGCGGATGTCAAATTCCTGAAGGCGGAGAGCCCATCGTGCGAGGCGGCCGAACGAGTCTTTAAGAAAGGACAGCCAACATAACGCCTGGTGGTCCGTGACGACGTCAAACTGGCGACCGTACAGGTAGGGTCGGAATTTCTTTAGTGCCCACACAATGGCCAAACATCCTTTTCCGTAACTGAGTAGTTGCATTCAGCTTTGGAGAGGACGCGACTCGCGTACGCCACGACATATTCTTGAAAGCCATTTTTCCGTTGAGCCAAAACCGCTCCGAGGCCTACGCCACTCGCATCAGTATGGACCTTGGTAGGTGCTGTGGGGTCGTAGTGGAGAAGGATTGGTGGCGAAGTCAAAAGACGGCGCAATGCGGTGAACGCTTCATCGCACTCGACCGACCACGCAGTTAGGTCACTGTTTGCCCCGAGTAGCTTCGTAAGGGATGCAATTATAGAAGCGAAATTCCGCACGAAGCGCCGAAAATAGGAGCATAGACCAATGAAGCTTCGAAGTTGCTTGAGCGAGACCGGCTTAGGAAACTCCGTCACTGCGCGCAACTTGACCGGATCAGGGCGAGCACCTTCCTTAGAGACGATTTGCCCCAAAATGGTCAACTCCCGGGCACCGAAGTGACACTTCTTGAGATTAAGTTGTAGGCCGGCGTCAGTAAGACAAACCAAAACTTGCCACAAGCGCTCTAGGTTCGTGCCGAAGTCATTGGAAAAGACAACAATGTCACCCAGGTAGCAGAGGCAGATATGCCACTTGAGCTTCCGCAAGATGTTATCCATCATCCTCTCGAATGTGGCGGGCGCGTTGCACGAACCGAAGGGCATTACATTAAATTCATAGAGGCTACCTGGGGTCACAAATGCGGTCTTCTCTCTGTCACAGGAGGCCATTGGTACTTGCCCGTAACCGGAACGTAAATGAAGAGACGAAAAGTATTCGGCACCTTGGAGGCAATCAAGAGCGTCGTCTATACGCGGCAGGGGGTAATTGTCCTTGTGGGTAATTTTTTTCAGGCACCGGTAATCGACACAGAAGCGAACTGAGCCATCTTTCTTCTTTACTAGCACCACTGGTGAAGACCAAGGGCTTTGAGACGGGCGGATTACACCACGTTGTAGCATGTCCTCAACTTGCTCACTGATGACGCGACGCTCTGCCGCTGACACATGATAGGGTCGCTGTCGAAAAGGCGAGTTAGAGCCGGTCTGAATGTGATGCGCGACTGTGTAAGTGCGGCCGAGAGGTGTTTGGGCGGCGTCGAAAGCAGAGCGAAACGTCTGTAAAAGGGCCACAAGCTGCGTTCGGCAGGTGGAAGGAAGAGCGTCATCTATGGCATTTCGGAAGAAGTCATCTGGCCACGAATCAGGCGCCGAATCGGACTGCAGAGCATCGATGTAGTTACTACTGTATAGGTCTCGGAGGCGTCTAGGTTAGAGAGAAAGTTGGCTGGTTGAGCAGAACCGGGAGATTCCCCACGTAGCAGAGTAATCGGGCGCGGAGACAGATTGTAGATGAGTAGCATCGTGAAGCCACCGTAAACATCGAGAACAGCAGACGGCAGCGGCAGGTGCTTGCGATGGATGAAGGATGCAGACGGCATAAATAAAACACTAACGGCTGACACGGCAGGACACAATAAAGGCACAAACCTCTGGTGCTACGTCTACATCTTCAGCGATGGTAAGCTTTTGAGGACACACTGAACTGTTGTCGTCGGGCACTGCGTCGCACAGTGCAGAAATTTCCACTTCATCTTGGGCGCAATCGATCACGGCGTTATTTTTAGACAAGAAGTCCCATCCGAGGATCACGTCGTAGGAGCAAGACGACAAAACTACGAACCCAACACTGTACAAAACACCTTCAATGATGACACGTGCTGTACATGCTGCGGAAGGTGCAATCCTCTCTTCACTGGCAGTGCGGAGTGACAAACCATCAAATGACGTCGTAACTTTGTGTAATCGTCGGAAGAGTCGCTCATGAATCACTGACACTGCAGCACCCGTATCGACCAGCGCATATATGGACAGACCATTGATAGAGATCACTATAACGTTCGTGGGCAAAATTAGAGGCCTTAAGCTTTGCGCAGAGCACGCAGTTCTTGCCTTAGGAACCGCGGAGCTTAGTTTCCCTCGTCAGGAGGTGGTGGTCGCCGGCGCATTGGTGACATTGACCGGCGCCGCGGAGAAGGAGAACGACGGGTTGTATACGAAGGCTGTTCTGTGGCGTACGCAGGCGGAGAGTGGGCAGAATGAAGCAGCGGTGGGGAGTAATCAGAAGACGCAGGCTCGGGAGGCGCGGCCATGCGACGACAAAACCGACGAGCCACATGTCCTGCGAAACCACAGTAGTAGCAAATTGGGCGATTGTCCGAAGTACGCCAAAGGTTGTAATAGCGCGGAGTGAATGGATGAAGCGGAGCCATTTGAGGAAGCGGTGCATGGCGCATGACAGGCTGCATGGGTAGTGATGGCTCAGGCGGTGGCCGCGCAGCCACAGCCGCGTAGGTCAAAGGGGCTGGAACAGCAGGTTGACTATACTGGACTGGTGCTTCGACGTATGTCAAAGCAGCAACAGAAGGAGCTTCAGGAAGCGTGAGAAGTGCTTCTGTGACTTGTTCGCGGATGACTTGTCGCAACTTCGGCACCAAAGGAGATGGAGCGTCAGGACGTTGGTGAACGAGTGATAGTTGACGGGCAACTTCTCGAACAAACTGTTTTATTTGTGGCAGCAAAGACGACTAGTCTGTGTCAGGTGTTAAAGCTGCAAGAGGTTCCTGGTGTGAGCGAAGACCGAGTGATGTTGCGGCGCTTGCGTAATTCATCAAAGTTTTGTCATGCATTGATAACATTGACGACGGTTGCTGGATTTCTGGCCAGAAGCATTTGGAACGCGTCATCTTCAATCCGTTGCATGATGTGACCAATCTTGGCATGGTCTGGCATTCAAGCGTCCATGCTCTAGCAAAGGCCTACAAGATCTTCAATATAACTGATAAAATTTTCGCCCGGAAGCTGTGCACAGCCGCGCAGGCGTTGCTCAGCACGCAGCTTGCGCACGGCAGGTCGACCGAAGATATCGGCAAAACTGGTCTTGAATGCAGACCACGAAGTGATGTCGGCCTCGTGGTTGCGGAACCACAGGTTGGCCACGTCCGTTAGGTAGAATGTTACGTTATTGAATTTTCGAGCGTCGTCCCATTGATTGTGAGTACTAACCCGCTCATATGAAGCCAGCCAGTCTTCCACGTCATGGTCGCCGGTTCCGCTGAATATAGGAGGATCCCGCCGGCGCAAAGCTCCAGCGCAGAAGACGGCGGACGAGGGCCCGGTTGGACTATGGGTGCTAGCGTCGGTCATGACTGTTTGGGAGTGTGCGGCTTCGAAGCTCCAGGACGGCAGGGAATCCTCACCTCCACCAAGTGAAAGGGGGTGTTTACTGTCTTTTAACAGGGATAATTGCCCTCTCCAAGTTGCACAGAGAACCACACAACAACACAGCCAGTCTAGGCCTCCACAAGCGAGCTCGAGCAGCGCAGCGGCACTTCGTCGTTCTTCTCCTCGTCTTTGTGATATCCTCGCCTAGTTCATCCGCGTCTTCATAATATCTTCGCAGAGTTCACTACAATATATATATTGAGGTTTGGTGGAATAAGCAGAAGAGGACGAGGAAGCTGGGTCTGTGTGGATGTGTCTGAAACGAAACATGTGCCTTTACAACGAGGGTTAAGAAGAAGAAGAAGAAGACAAGAATGGCAGATACAATCTGACAGATCGTCCGCGAAGAGCTTCGGAGGCATCAAGATATTGGGGGCCACGTAAGACCCGTCTAAAGTGGCACCTCTTCGTCAGACAATAGCCCATCCTCTAACTTTTATGCTCCCTCTGTTACGTCTTCTTCGGACACCCGACGCTCTGCTGCTCATCGCCCGAACATCCAGCCTCGCACCATCAACGCCTCCACCAGCGAGCACTCCCGTCCTCCTCGTCGACTACATCCAGAACATGAAGCGTTTAATCCAAGCAACGATGAACCTTAATCATCGAATGGACGTGAGCCGCCAGTGTGTTATGCCTGTGAAGTCGTCGGCCACATTTCTCGTTTTTGCCGCAATCGTCGTCCGTACCAGCAGTATCGCCGACAGTGGGTGAACTCCAATACAAGGTTTCCTGCTGACAATGATGATTCATATAGAAGACCACTTGGCCGGAATGAGTGCAGAGCAACATCTAGCCGACAAGAACGCAGAATGGCGCTGAACCAAAACGAATCACCGGCCTCTGACCATAACCTGACACCACCATCCTGACGCCTACGACGCTCCCCTTCTCCCCGACGACGGTCGCCACCTCCGGGAAACTAGTGAGTGCGACCGATGGAGGTGAGGTCGCAAATGATTCTAGCTTACCCATGCCTCTGCCCGTTTCGATGTTAAAAAACCGAATTGAAGTGTTTGTGGACGGTGTACGGGCTATGGAATTGTTGGACACAGGTGCAACCATTTCAATTATAAGCCTCGCTCTTAAAAACGGCCTTGGTCGTAAAATTATGTTTGCTTGGGATAGTGCGACAACACTGTGTGGTGTTGGTGGTGAACCGCTTAACCCACTTGGAGTCTGTTCCGTGAATCTTGTTATCGCCGGCCGCACATTCCGAACTGAATTCGCTTTACGTGCTCGATCAACGCATGACGTAATTCTTGGACTCGATTTCCTGCAACAATGTGGGGTCACTCTAGACTTTCGCAACGGAGACATTTCTGCCACCACTCGAATTGAATCTGCTTTGAGGGAAAATTTGTGGACCAATTCTAGCACGCTTTCGGTTTCGGACGACATAGTCATTCCTGCAATGTCAGCAGAGTTTATACAAGTTGTTAGTTCAAGCTGTGGCAGTGATGCGTTCGACGCTGTGTTTGAACCACTCACCCTCAACTGCGTGAAGAAGAGTATTCTGATTACCCGCTGCATCATCTCAGAAATTAATGGCAATTCTTCTTTGTGGACGATTAACTGCTTTAACGAACCTGTTGTATTACCGGGTGGTCTAAAACTTGTTAACTTTGACAAAGATACTTTTAAATCAGTGGCCGTGCTAAGCACAAACCATTCCGAGCCTACCGCATGCTCAGACGTAAATGAGACAAAATTTCTTCCCATGATTAACATATCTTCCCGCAAGTGACCGTCACAGTGTAGTGGACGTTCTGACGAAACATACTGCGGCTTTCGATTTCTCTCGGGACTCGCCACCACGAATTCCCATTGCCCGTACTCAGCACCGAATCTATACTGGGACTGCTGATCCAATCCGTCAGAAGCCTTATCGTGTATCCTCATCAGAGCGCCAAACAATCGAAGAACAAGTTCGTGATATGCTGCATAAGGGCATCATTCAGTAATCGTGTAGTCCGCGGGCTGCCCCTGTGACTCCAGTTAAAAAGAAAGATGGCACATGGCGATTTTGTGCTGATTATCGAAGGATGAATACTGTTACCAAGAAGGACGTGTATCCCCTGCCCCGTATTGATGACGCCATTGATTGCTTATATTCCGCCTCGTATTTTTCCTCAGTTGACCTGCGATCAGGCTATTGGCAGATCCCCATGCACCCTGAAGATAAAGAAAAGACAACATTCATCTCCCCAGACGGGCTGTATGAATTTAATGCGATGCCGTTTGGATTATGTAACGCACCAGCCATGTTCGAAAGATTCATGGATACAGTTTTGCGCGGACTGAAGTGGCACATTTGTATGTGTTATTTGGACGATGTAGTGATACTGGGGACTACTTTTCGTGAACACAACATTCGATAAGAGATTGTCTTGAGTGTATTGAGAAAGCTGGTCTGATAATCAATTCCAAGAAATGTCGTTTTGGAGAACGCCAGATTGTGGTACTTGGACTTCTCAGAGCCAAGAATGGAATTAGGCCTGATCGGAAAAAGATCTAAGCTGTCACTTATTTTAAACCGCCAAAATTGTTAAAACAGCTCAGGAGTTTTTTAGGGCTTTGCTCCCATTTTCGGCGTTTTGTTCCGAAGTTTGCTGACCTAGCATATCCCCTTTCTCGTATTCTGCAAAAGGATGTGCCTTTTAAGCGGACAGCCGATTGTGACTCCGCCATTCATCAGTTAAAATTTATTTTGACATCAGGACCAGTACTACGTCACTTCTATCCATCAGCTCCAACAGAGCTTCACACTGACGCCGGTGCAGTTGGAGTTGGTGCTGTGCTCATACAGCGCCACAATGGCGATGAACATGTCCTTGCATATGCAAGCCATTCTTTGAGCAAGCCCAGTCGGAAAAAACTACAGAAAATTTTCTAATGTTACGACAGAATTTCTGTACGGTTTTTGACGGGAAACCTATTGTGACAACAAAACATTCTGTAGTATCATCAGCAATGTCTGTAATTACAACAGAAAAGTGCTACAGAACTACAGACAACAGAAATATACTACAGGAAAACTACACAACTACAGAAAAGTGCTACAGAACTACAAAAAAATCTGATGGTTACGACAGAACTACAGGATATTTGCTCGTATTTTTGACACAGTTCTGTAGTTTTTTCGACTGGGAGGCTGAGCGTAATTACACAGTAACTGAACAGGAATGCTTAGCTGTCGTATTCGGTGTGCAACGGTTTAGGTCATATCTTTATGGATGTGCATTTAAAATTGTGACGGACCATCATTCCTTATGTTGGCTTGTAAACCTTCGTGACCCCTGTGGACGCCTTGCGCGGTGGGTTTTGCGCCTTCAAGAATTAAATTTTACTGTGTCTTTTAAGAGTGGTCGTAAGAACGGTGATGCTGACTGCCTGTCACGGTTGCCACTTGAAACTACTGATTACGACGATGAGGTCTTGAATGAATATATAGCTGCTATCTCTACAAGTTTTCCCGATGTTGGTGAATTCAAGATTGCGCAGCGGAGCGACAACAATTTGACACCGCTTTTTGATGCAGCAAGTTCCCGGAACCCTACGACCTCATTCTGCATTCGCGACGGTGTACTATACAGGAAGAACTACTCGTCAGTAGGTGCGCTGCTTCTTCTGGTAGTTCCTACAAGTCTTAGGTGTCAAGTTCTTAGGGTGATGCACGACGATGCCACAGCTGGACACTTGGGTTTCGCGAGGACATTGCACTGGACTAAGGAACGTTTTTATTGGCCGAAGATGAGTCAAACTACTCAACTGTACGTGGCCAGCTGCCTCCAGTGCCAGCGTTTCAAGCACCCAATCTGCTCACCGCCGGGTCATCTTCAGCTTATAACGCCACCTCGAACCCCATTCGAACTAGCGGGAATTGACCTTCTAGGACCATTTCCCCATTCTTCCAACGGAAACCGCTGGGTCATATTGTCCGTAGAATACCTTACGCGGTACTGTGAAACTGCTGCTATACCATCAGCCAATGCTTCTGATGTCTCAGCGTTCCTCCTACGGTCCATCATTCTTCGACATGGGCCCCCTCGTGTCTTAATAAGCGATCATGGCCGACAGTTTACGGCAGAAGTTGTAGAACTTCTTCGCCTCTGCTCATCCCATTTTCGCCATTCAACACCTTACCACCCACAAACAAACAGTCTTACCGAACGCACCAATAGGACGCTTAGCAATATGCTTGAAATGTATGTCGACTCCCGCCACAAAAACTGGGATGAAGTCCTTCCGTTTATAACATACGCATTTAACACTGCTAAGCACGAAACGACAGGCTACAGTCCGTTTTTGTTCTTTATGCACGAGCTCCACGATCACTTTGGAATCGTTTCTGCCTTTCTCACTCCCTGCTGAAACTTCACTAGCGCGTACTCTCTCTTTGGCGGAAGAAGCTCGTCGACTCGCTAGACTTCGCACTCTATTCTCTTAGGAATGCTACAAGCAACGCTAAAACAAGCCTTATCAAGATGTTAATTATTCCCCTGGTGACTTGGTGTGGTTTTGGACGCCGTTGCGTAAGCGTGACTTGTCCCAGAAACTGTTGCACCATTATGCTGGTTCTTTCGTTGTACTGGAACGCCTCAGCGCAGTAAATTTTGTATTCTCTCGCCTGACCACCCAAGGGCGTCGTTCTCGGAAGACTCAAGTAGCCCACGTGGCGCGCATGAAGCCCTTCTATCAACGTGGTGGAATAAGCATAAGAGGACGACGAAGCTGGGTTTGTCCGCTGTGGTGTGCTAATCTCCAGCGCATCCTAACATCTGTGTAAATAAACTTCGTTAAGAATATTGTTAAGAAGGGCAATCGTCTATCTTATGTGTCATGTGTCATGATATATGTGTGTGCCGTGATATATATGTATCCTCGCCAAAGCCAAATCCTGTGCGCGCTCTTCGCTTTAGCCGGAGCAGTGTTTACGACAGTAGCGCGGCGATACTGCGCATTCATAACGCTACGTATATCCAGGAAAAGCAGTGCTAAGCCATTGCAATGTTTTGTTTTACGGAACAAAGGCAGAGAGGCCCGCTTGGTCTGCAAAGAATGCATGGTCGTCTGTTGCTCCAACCTAGCTATACTTACTGAAGAAACTGCCAATAACACTTGCACAATGTAAGGTCCGCATGTCCACAAGTCAAAGTTCTTCAAGCCTATCCTCAAGGTACACCATCGTTTGGGAAGCTTAGATGCTCTTCAACGCACTACCGCCGTTATTTTCTAACCCGGAAAGTCCTCACATGCAACTTCCGTGAATTACCTCAACTCTCCTACCACTAATGTTCTTCTAAATTGTGACTCCATCTAAGGGTTGGCGGTGCTCGAACATAACGCACGGAAAAACCCCATTCAAGTGCCTAGACAGCGCTCACGTTGTAGGTCATCCACTAGGAAAGTGGCTGCCCCAGTATGAGGACGTTATATTTCCTGCTACTAGTCATTTTCATTCACCTGCCGCTCTGACTAATGATTGCCCGGTGAGACGCGGCGCTTAGAACTATGTGTTCAGGCGTGGAATGGATATCATTATTGAAGTCGTGCTATAACAGGCGAGTCTGATCAGGCACCACGCTCCCCGGCGTCTACAGCTTAACGTGTGAAAAATCCATGATTAAGCTGAGTGCCAAGACCTCTCAGTCATGTTAGGAGTTGGGACCATGGGA
The DNA here is from genome assembly GCA_023969395.1 of Amblyomma maculatum. NCBI lineage: Eukaryota > Metazoa > Arthropoda > Arachnida > Ixodida > Ixodidae > Amblyomma > Amblyomma maculatum. The sequence goes on along the minus strand of JAJIZL010124374.1, from coordinate 7,053 downwards.
ACATGTGCGCAAATTCCAGCAGCACGGATTGCACTTCAGATCCTCAACGTCCTCAATTATGCTTAGCAGCACTAAATTATAAGGCATAATGGCACATCATCACACTCATTTTGCGCTAAACATTACCACACGCCAACATCGATGTGGCACCCTGACCACATCACTTTCTCTAATAAATTCTCTGCATTTCATCCTAACTCCTATAGCACTGCTAGCGTAACTTCATGGCAAATGGATTCTAAATCCACCTAACAAAGATGTTCTCATATGATTTGTCTGCCTGTACATCTTCTGTACAGTTATCTGCCTATTAGAAATACAATTTAGCTCATGCTTATCTCACACATGAGCAAGCCGTAACCAGCATAAAAAGGTTCTTCCATCACACCACAGAATCTCTATTTCTGTGTTGTTGAATTCCAAGACATTACCTGAATAGCGCAATGTTCCTACATCGCTCAGTACTAATGCTAACATGAAGCACTTTCATTTTGCTACGTTTGCCGGGCCTCTTTGGCTCCACGTACCGTAATAACCTGAGCTGAAATCTTCTAGTGCTCCCTGGCACGAAGAGATACCTGCCAAGTTTCTTAAAGGCCCTAAAAGAAAGTATTGCGAATAACTTTAGCCAATCAATCTCAAGCAGTTCAATACCAATAACTAGAAATTAAGCAGGGCCGTTATGGTTTTTAAGACGGACGATCGGTCTGATCTATCAAACTATAGCCCAATTTTTAATGTGTATTGCTTGCAAAATACTCAAACATATATACTCACAAATCGCCTCTCACTTAGACAAGATGTTATTTTTTTTTGCTAAACAGCACGGTTTCAGTTCTGGAGTTTGATGTGATATACAGCTGTGTGAATTTCCTACGGGCCTACACCTCAACCAGGATTATTATTTCCAAACAGACATACTTTATCTAGATTTCTTAGAAGCATTCGACCATGTCCTATACCAACGCAAATGGCTAGACTCACGTCTCTACCCCTAGACCCCTTATTACTGTCATGGATTTCTTCCTCTCAGATTGTACTGAGTTTATTGTTATTGGCAACCATCGTTCCAAAACCTCTCATATTGTTACGAAGAAGAAGATCGGCATTCGCGCGAGAGAAGCCCTCGCGCTAGGCCAACCATTAAATCATCCTTCACCCTATCGCCATGTTGTGCTGTTTGCTTGTCACCACGTAACATTTTGGTTGGAGGTGCGCCGTACATCATCCCCGTCCTCGCTTTGGAGCATGGACGACATCCGTACGTCGGGACCATCGACCGAGAGCCTTGGAATGTTGCTGCGCAGCTTCGCCGCAGCCCTTCCTGCACAGAACCGACCAACCGCCACTATTCCCGCCCAGCTCCCAGTCCGGATCTGAAGACAAGGCGCACAGAGGAACGAGATCAGACCAAAGACCCGAATGACCCGAAGGAACCGATGGACACGAACACGAAACCCCCGCCCAAGCCACCCGAAGTGACCTCGATGCATCGGTCCCATGGATGCTTTGGTGGCGGATGGTTGAAATGCTCCAGGGGAGGCGGATTATCCACGCATCAGATATCGTGGTTGCAAGCAAGTCACTCACACGTGTCTTTCCTTGAACATTCTAACCGTCACGTCACCATCAACTTCAAGCGAACCGATCGGGACGATCGCTCAGTGGCCCCGGGAAGTGTTACGAAGAAGCAGATCGGCAGTGGTTCGAGAGGAGCTCTCGCGTTAGACCAACCATTAAATCATCCTTCACTCTATCGCCACGTTGTGCTGTCCTCTTTGTTTGTCACCACGTAACACTATTATCCAAACCCTCTCATATATCCCTACAGGCATTTCATCCATAATTGCCCTCTTGGCTTATGTTTGCGCTGTATGCTACCGAATTGCGTCTGCTTCTGACCAAGCACTCCTGCAGAAAGATTTAAATGTAACAGAAACCTGGTGCGCCACCTGGCTGATGAAACTGAATGTGTCCAACTGCGAGAGTATGCGGGTGTCCAGAAAGAATTCCACCCTTAATTATTCGTACTCATTAAAATCTATGGCAGTTCATATATTCAATCATACCGAAATCTAGGTGTTGTTATCACGAACGCACTGAACTTGTCTGAATATATGCCAAACCTTGTGGCTGACTCATCAAAACACTTGGATTCCTAAGAATTTCTTTCCTTATCTCCGAGTTGCATCCAAAAACTCGCCTATGAGGCATACATTAGAGATATTCTTGAATGTGGCCGCACAATATAGAGGCCTGATCAGCATTAACTATTTGATGCACTTGAAAGCATCCAAAATTGGGCGGGTTTCTTCATTTGCTCAATGTATGACACTCCGGTTAGCAGTAGTGCCATAAAATCGTCAATTCATCTCGACTCTTTAGCTCATTGCATAAAGAAATCGCGGTTTGGCTTGTTTTATAAACAGTAATATAACCGCCCTGACCTTCGAGACACCCTTCTAGTACACCCCACATAATCATCAAGTCACTTTTTCAATTCCCTTAGTTTTAATCGCTCCTCGAACGCTTTCAGTAGATCATTCTTGTCACTGGCTAATGTTGAATGGAATTCAGTTCCCGAAACTGTCGTCCACGACGTGCCACTTCGATATTTAGACAGTTATTAACAGCTCATTTCTTCATATTAAAATAATGCGCATATGTTTTGTCAGTTATTTTTTTTTCACTACTTCGCGCAAGCCTTAATCTGAATTTTCATTTTTTAACCGCTCTTTTAATTCACTAACATACTACCAGCTATTTCTTTGTTTGCATACTCATTTTTGCGTGCCTAATATTCGATTTTAAATATTGCGCAAGCATATATCGATTGGGACGCATTGGTGGTCTTGTGCGTTTTGCTTTTTTTCTTGTTCACTCGTTAAGGTCTCCTAGAAATATGCAACGTTACCATGCCTTTTTGGTTTTTCATTGTATAAATCTATGACCATGAACTTTACTTCGTGATATGCCCATTATGTAATGTCCCCCTGAAGGGTCAATAAATAATGATGATAATGAACTGGTCACAAACATCCATCAGTTATCTCTACAGCCGATAAAGGACGCGATAGAGTCTGCCAATAGCTATAATGCCACAATGGCATGGCACGAGATCAACTACCGGACTAGGGCGTGTGATCTTCTAAACAAGACGGTGATAGGCTGACTGCACTTTTAGGACCTAATAGATCTATTCTCGAGATGCTGAGAGCAGTGCATACCAATAAAGCTACATCTACAGCTTCAGGAATTCGTTGCCAGCAAAAAATTGCCAGGGGCTACTCAGTTGAAACGTTTACAGTGCAAAAGCAGCGGCTTTTTTCTTCCAATTTAAACTTGTTGCAAATGTTATGTTTTGAGGAATAATTACCTATTACAAATTATATGTGGCTATGATGCTGGTCTGCTGCAACTTTATATGTATATGTATGACGCCATAGGGGAGCCGCCACATAAAGTGAGGAAGGAGTATTTGTGGCCACTGCAATCATCCGTGATACAGCGCCGAGCATACTCTCGGAGGCCCCGCGCTGGATGACTGGATTGATGTTATGAGCGTCCCCTTTGAAATGATGTGGTGATAGTCATCACCATGCTCAAACTTTCTTTTTGTTTTATTTAACTTTGATAATCCTTTAACCTTAAAGAATTAACATTTACACACGGAATGCATTTAAATAGTTTTGCTCTATTTCAATTTAGCTCCCATTCATCCCATCCTTGCTATTTATCCACCAATCTTCCAAACGTATCTTGCTAATATCTACCGTCCATTCATTCAGGATTACATTGTTAACTCTATACTCCAGGACCTCGGCTAGAGTGACTATGTACGCTTCGACATCTGGTTGTATACTACCACACTCCAGTATACCATGCTCTATTGCTTCGAGATATCAATCGCACATGCCACAAGTTTGATTAAAGCTTCGGGTTCTAAGACATCCTGATCTAGCTTCAAAGGGAATGTCGCTTTCCCTTTAGTTGTCATTGACGGTTTCTTGTTTCATCCGATTTTTCCATTTCCTTTATATGTTTTGGGTCGGCTTCTTTTTCCACTGAATTATTCCAATCTCTACCCTGTGTGTTATTTACCTGCCTTTAACATTGTTTATATCTCCGTCTTGCCTTTTGAAATATTTACTGGTCAAATTTCCGATTTGTTTCCGTCACTGTGAGTCAATCCCCTGTCGGTATAAGTATCTAAATAGTTTAGCTGCCCCTTGTCGTTAATTTTCATGAGGCGTTATTCGCACAATATTTTATTTTGAGCATCTCGTGCTTCGAAAGGCGCACAGCTCATGTCTTACTGTAATGCTTACCCAAGTAGCACACATTACGTCGCCCACCTGGGGCCCGTATGGGCAAGTTTGGCTTGGGTAACCACAATAACACCCATGAGGGCCCCCTTTAGAGATCAAGCGGGCAAGCCCAAATTGGGCTTGCCCCTGCTTTTTCCATCTGGGCATCATATAGCCGCGGAAAGGGCTAAATGAGCACATATTCCCACATCTGGCCCTCAAGGGTCCCGCTTGGGAAATTTTAGGGCCGATGCAAAGAAAATTTGGGCTCTGTGTAGGAAAGCCTGGGCTAATTGGGGCTGCCCACTCAAAAGCTGAATAGGTCCCGCATGGGCCGTGGCGGGGGTAAATACGGGTATGCCCGCACATTGCCTACATGGGACCCTTGAGGGGTACTTGAGGGAAGGTCAGACGAAAATCTGGAATTCATGCAGAAAATTCCTGGGCTGCCCCAAATAGGGCTGCCCACCAAAAACCTAGATAATTTCCGCATGGCCGTTAGCGGGGCAGGCAAGTACTCCTTCCCGCTTCTGCCCGCATCGGTCTCTTGCGGGGCAATTTAGGGCAGATGCGATGCAAATGTGGGCCTAAAGCAAATAGATGACGGGCTAGTCCGATTGGGGCTGCCCACGCAAAAACCGAATAGGTCCCACATGGTTTGCGGCCGGGCTGAAAAGCGAGCACACCACCACGCTGCCCACACGGGTAACTCTTGGGGTACTTGCAGGAAAATGCAACATATATTCGTAGTCCATACGGTAAAAATAGGGTCAGCCCAATTAGGGCGGCCCATGAAAGGCCGCAGTGGGCCACAGATTGGCCGTAGGTGGGCATCACGCTCTGAAACGTCTCCACCTTATCTTTAAGGCACCATTTTATTTATGTAAATCATGTTATACCGGCCACCAATTGCCTCTTCTGGAGGTTTCACATAACTGTCCTAAGCATATCAATGCAATGAATAAAGACTATCTATGCTTACTCTACACACTACGTTAATTATGCAGTATCGACAGAAAATATGCAACAGTAACTGTTCCGCTTTATGAGTATGTACTGAACGACCTCCAAATGTTTCCTACGGCATAACTATTCTGCACGCAGCACCGAAATAAATATTCAGACCAACATATTGGGGTGATGTGGGCCCGCCCACATTACTGTAGTGTTGAGAATAAATTTGTCTCATGTTACTGAGTGTAGCAGACAAGCAAAAAAAAAGATAGTGCTTAATGTTTCACACTTGATTATTAGAACTTGGCAGCCCTGAAAATGTGCGATTCAGCCCATGAGGGCAGCACGTGGGTCAGCCCGAAACGGACTGACTTTCGCAAATCCCGCGCCTATGCAATTCAGGTATTGGAGGGATTAATCGACTTAAAAATTAAAACCTTGATCAATGGGATGTCGCTGCCTGCACAAACGTGGGACAAATTAATGGTTCTGGTGTGCTGCCCACATTCGTCTACCTGGGCTGAATGCGGGCAGCCCTATTTGGGCTGAATGCGGGCAGCCCCATTTGGGCTGTCCACACGGATACAGTTTGGGACCGATCGCGGCGAAATTGGGCAGCACACGCGGGGCCCCTCTGGGTACGTGTTGCAAATCCTGCATGGGGCCCGTATGGGCTGCCCTCACGGGCCCAACGCGGGCCCCCACGTCATAGCCCACTTTGTGCTACTTGGGTAGTTTGTCGTTTCCCCGTGCGCTCCATGTGCTAGCATTCCCTCACATCTGAGATTTATTTTTAATCCCGCTTGGAGTTCTGTTTTTTAAGCGCGAAACCGCGTTCTCGAAGATAAGCCCTGGTTCCAATATTACTTTCCAAATACCTTTATATACTTGATATTTATTCCGCTCCAGTAATTCCCAGTGCTTCATTTTCACAGCATTCCTTCTTCCCTTCGCCGTGGCGTCCTTTTCATTTTTTCTAAGTATAGCCCTACCCCAATATGTTTATATCTCCGCGATCCTTTCAAATTTGTTTGTTGCTTTTTTAACCTTGTCATTGTGGTTGTAGAGCACGGATCGATTATGCACTCCTTGTTTATTTATGCTCATTGTCGCGAGACGCGGGTTTATCATTTTCTATGTTGCAGAAAATGCTTCAAGATGTACCTCGAATGATTTTAGCCACGTGCGTGTTTCTGCAAAGTTTTAGGATGAGCAAGTCACCGTCGGCTGTTTTTTCGCGATCTTGCTCCGCCGCCATTAAATCGAGCGCTGACAAGTGAAACGGGCATCTTTTGTTCGACGACCGCCGAGCACGATTCTTGCTATCGTCGCCGCCGCCGTTTGCTTAGATATTTTGCGGACGCCAGTCAGCCCAATGTAGAGTTTATTCAAATGAAGTTCAAACCTCCTCATTTGTTGCCTACGTCATTGTCGCCACTACGTGATATTCTGCCAGTCTTGCCAATTTTCTGCCAATATTGCTGTCAATTGGCTAATAGAAGAATTTAGAAGAATTTAGTAATAGAAGAATTTAATGGAATCGTTTGTTCTACGTTCCTTCAATCTAGCTTATCATTACACCAAGGTTGCTTTCTTGCAGATTCTTTTCCATATTCTTCATATAAATCATGAACACCCATCATGACCTTCTTTCTTCTCTCCTTCCCCTTCCCCAGTGCAGAGTAGTAGGCCAGATTTGAATTATTCCGGCCAACCTCTCTGCCTTTTCCTTTTAATAAATACACCTATCTATCTATCTATCTATCTATCTATCTATCTATCTATCTATCTA
>JAJIZL010124373.1:196701-211028 GCA_023969395.1 Amblyomma maculatum | reverse complement strand
TTGGTGATTCATTTTACATTTATTGATCACTTGTAATCAACTCTTCCTGCTATACTATATATATATATAATTAAGGCCTTCTCTACTTCATCGTTTTCGCGCAGCCAGCGTGTGAAGTTATTTTTGCTAACTTAGCATTAGGTTTTTTTTTTTCTTTTTTCTTTTGCATAGATCAGCTACATTAGTGCAGCAAAACAGCAATGGGTGTATTGGAGTTTTGCTAGACTGGTGTAGCTGGCGTAGGAAAATAGTATGGTCTGACTAACAATGTTATCTCCACGCAGCTCCCCATCAATAGCTGGCGCCGGAAACGTGCGTTGGCATACTGGCCACCTTTTCTCTTCAAACAGTGAGCGTAAAGCACTTTAGATGAGGCTTGACCCTGATAAATGACGCTGACGCGCCCACTTCTTACTTAGATTCTTTTTCCTGATCGACCATCAATTGCAAAGTACACGGAATTGCTTTTAGTTCGATTAGCTAGAAACACTTTTACACCTCGCTAGTATGTCACACTTTTCCCTTACCATCAACCCTTTTTACTTGGATAAACATTTTTTTACCACTACACTTGCTGCTTTTATACTCTCTCTCTCTCTCCTTTTCTCTCTTTGTGCGCGCGCGCGCGTGTGTGTGCGTGCGTGTATGTAGGTATCTGCATGCGTGTGTGCGTGTGTGTACGCTTTTTCGGAGGCTCACTGCGGCTTTCTTGTCGGTGTTTCCTTGGTTCGTGAATACATAGTATATATATCTACTGAACCAATGCTGATCAGACAGTGTGGTTTAGAAACAAGATATAAACAAGACTAAACAAAGTATTTTTTTTCTTCGTATTCGTAACGCTGCCTCTGTACTTCCCACTCGACTTTTCCTCTCTCCCGTAGCACCCAGACTGTCCACCGACACCCCTGACCAAGCATGCGCCTCCGAAGCAGCGCACAAGTGGAGAAGAAGAGACCGATATCCACAGGTTGGCCTGCCCCCTGTCGGCCACTAATTGGCACCCTGTCAGAGTGGAGGTCGATAGCGCCTGAGGTCGTGGAGAACCCGAATCGGCGGGCGTGGAAAGGTGCCAAAGACGCCTCGGCCATTGCTCTTCTTTTTCTTATTATATCTATCTACAGCGTTCCTGTCTCGCCATTTCCATTTGCAGCTTCTGATCGTTCGTTTTCTTCCTGGTGCACTTATTGAGCTGAGGCTGCTTCCACTCAGCTGGGGTTCGGATCCTCTCCGTCACCAATTCTCACCGTTCTTCTTCCTTCCCATCCCTTTGAGAGTCCCCGGAAGACATTGGTTCGTAACCCCTTTCATTTTCTGCTTTGCTTTCGGTTTCACGATGTCAGCACCCGAGGAGGGCAGTAGCTAACTTTTCCGCTGCTGATTAAGAGACTGTCGGCCAGAGACCGCATTTGATTGAATGTGATATGCAGACATTCTTTCTCGGGTTAGATAGAAGAACTGCAGGCACTGAAAATCAGCAAGGCGCCTTATGTGCCTCGTGCACACGTGCGGCGCAGAAATATTAAATCATAATATATTGTCTTGGTTTTATAGGTTGATATATGCATCAATAAAAATTAAATATCTCTAAATATGGAATACTTGAAATATTGGGATAAGTTACACAACTTACCGTCACCTATAACTGCATAAAACTATGAACTGGGTATTATGGCAAAGCTGTTTCTCAAATTAGGAAATTATACTGAAATTGTGTTTATTTGACTGCAGTTCCTTCCGTCATGTTTAAGCAACAGTGCTATGAGGTTAAGAACACTTTTTGCCTTCGCATCGACAGCATTTGAATGGAGGCAAAACGCAGCAGTGTAGTAGTGAGACTACGCTTGTTGCACCAATCCCGAAGTTTTTTTTTTTTTAAAGTGACGAGATGATCATGGCGCAAAATAGAAAGACAATTCTCCGCAACGCTAACATTATGGTTCATGCGGTCTTGAGGCTGTCCGAATTCAACCGCGTCTTTGTTTGATGCACTCAGCGTATATGCACAGCTGATTAGTTATGTGCACGTATGTCAGTCATATTACTTTGTAGCAGGATTTCACGGAGAGAGAAGACATACATATAGGATACCAATGCGTATAAATATCCGGAGAACTAACCGAGATAATTAGGACTTCTCTCTGTCTCCAGTCACCCTTGTAGTTTTGGCTCTGTGCTCAATCTCATGGCAACTAACCAAGTCACCTGGGACGAAATTTTGATTAGTAACATTCATCACTCCCTAACTATTCTCGTATCGGAAGCTGTAGTAGTGATAGCTGCAAGCTGAAACTTTTAAACGCGAAAGGTAGGCGAAGTGCGGTGACCTCAAAACACGAGCTGAAAGGTTAATATTCTCACTGGCTTGATAACGACCTTAAGTTTGCCAAGAAATGGAGCCAACCTTAAAGAAGTGAGTGAGCTGAGAGTACTTCGAGACGAGGAGTCTATAGAAACGAACTCGGTTCTTTTCTTCTGCTAGCTAATTTTATTTCTTCTTTATTTCTTAAAGTGACAGCCGTAAGGCCACCGGAAAACCAGGCGTTTTCCCATCGGCTTCCGGCATCAATATCGCGAAAATTGTTATTGGTCGCCTCGGTCATGACGTGAGAGCCACATGGGTTCGAGCGGGAATTTCAAACACCCCACAACGCTCACGTAAAACTTTACGGTTTACGTCACGCGTGAAATGAAAGCGACTAAAACTTGACATATAATACGAAGTAAAAGTCGTGGCATGCCTCCAATGATTTAAATTCGAAAATTAATCAATTTTATTTCAAGAAAAACGTTAATAATTTTAGGTTTCAAGTGGGATTAGAACTCTTTACTTTCCAACGACTAGGTCACGCAAAGCCCGCTTGTACGGTCACTGAACAAGCGGGGATAGTTATGGATGCCGTCTAGTCTTTCACGTAAAGTCGGATCTTAAGTCTGTATGCTAATTAGTACGCGTGTATTTAGAGAGCCACCGGCTGCTATCACGTCATCCTATAAAGCGGATAATAAGTGTCTTTATAATTTCCTGACGACATTGGCAATGTCTTGATGTCAATTAAAGCTTCCTTGGACATCATTTTTAATTGCCACGCAACTGTGGGATATTTTAATGCACTGTTATGACAACGTTGATGTGTATGCGTCCAATCTTCTGATCAGGAGTAAGATTCTCTTTCAAGGGATTTCCTTCGCTGGCATCGAGCCATTAAGACTGACATAGTGAATATACCGGGAATGGTTTGGCGACAGTGAATACATTGACACCACAAAGCTACAAAAGTCAGGTCATGATTATAGTAGTGATGAAAATGACGGTTAATTTAGTTGGTGATGATGGTAGTAGCGATAGTGATGATGGCGATAGCCGGAATGCTAAAGATGATGCAGTTCGTGAAAACAGTCCTGTGAAGTGGATTTCGCCATTTTTGCTCTTAAGCAGACTTAAGCGCAGTCCTGTAACTTTTCTATTCACCACCCGAGACGACGTATACGTATTTCATATTTGTCTTGTAGACGCGAAAAAATTGTTTCCAAGATCTTGCAATCACACAGAGGCCCTTCTAAGATATTCTGAACATTTCGTCGACGGTGCGTTCTTTTATCTGGTAGGTTTTCAGTAACACGTCACACCAACACCAACAATACAGCACCAACAATAGCCACGCTAACGCTTATAAGGGCCACTCAGATATAGTTTGTTTTCAGAACTTGACCTATCGCCGGCGAATTTTACTCGAGCTCAGGACATTGTGTACTATGATGTCTGTTGTCTGCCTTGCTATTGTGAATTGCAAGGAGTTAGAGCGAAAAAAAAAAAACATTTAGGAAATCAAGTAGGGGGATACGAAGAGACTCATAGCTCTACAAAACGCTTGTGTACCCCCCGCCTTTTTCACCTATGAGCCATTGTGTGTTGCAAAAAGTAGAGAGCTTACACCCCTAGGATACATCCCGGCAAAAATTGACTAGGTGTCGTTAGTAGTGTAAATGCTTCCCGAGAACCAAAGCCACCAACTTTGATCTGAAACTCGTCAGAAACGCGCCGAAGGCGAACGCGTCTCCTTGGCTGCTTAGGTACCGGTGTTGCCTGCTGTAAAGGAAGCGAGCAGAGTAGCAAGAACTTCCGTCTCCACGGCCTGTCAGCGTCAGATAACTCCATCGATCTTCATTCTGTCTTCTCGCTGCTACTTTTTACTGCCATACTCCGCGCCAGCAATGAACACGCGTCGGTAAACTAAGATAAAACTAACGAAACTAAACGAAAGTAAGCTAAGGAGGTGGGAGAGTTGATCTTCGACCTGTCACAGCGTGGCTTTTAGTGTGTGAAACCCCTCTTTTTCGAAGCAGATTCCATATAAGACGCCCTTGAACGCTTGGAGTTAGCATATCGAGGTACAGACATTCTAAAAGATTTCTCAGAAGCGAACCATCAGCCCGTGCGCTATATTGAAAAGACTGCTAGGTTGTTCTTATTTCCTTGCTTCTACTGTCAGTTTTATGTGTGCTTAAATAGAGAATTTGGTACGCTATAAAAGTACCTCAAATTGCTGGGTGCTTTGGTGATGCATGAATGAGTACTGGAAATTACTAGGCCGGGATATACAGCACCCAACTAACCCCAAAACACCAGCCTAAATTAATTATGAGAGGGACACGCGTAGGAGCGAAAACAATGAAGCTAGAGCTGTAGATTTTCTTTTCGACCTGTCAGAAGATACGGTGAGCTTCCATGCGTTAAAAACCGTATGTTGGTTGTTTGTGTGTGCGGAATTTGCTTTTTCGTTGTTTATTTGCATTAAGCGAAGTGCTGGCGACTCATGCGCGAGGCAGTGCCCGTATGTTGGCCGTAGTTTCGACGTAAGTGCCCCGGTAAACCCTATATCTGCCTAACTAATATTAATCAGATTAATATCTACACCTTCGCAGTGTTTGCTACTGATGTGCATGGCAGTACAACTCTGCAGACCGTCGCTTCGAGTTACGTGCTTCGAGAAGCATTTTTCTTTCTTCCTGGAACGAACAGACTTGTTCTTTTGAAATGCACGGTCCTGGAGCTCATGCCACAGCTGGTCCTCCCCCTCCCCCCCTCCCCCTTCCCCTCTAAATTTTCACTCCTTTGTGTTCCGCGAGGACAGCACCAGCGGAAGTGAACGCGAGGTGCCCGTTCATTCTAAACTGTTTTGATCTAAGTGAGAAACACGCATAATATTTGTTCACTCACTGCTACACACACAAAGATTGAATACGATATGCTTGTCTAAGATTGGATGTGTGGGAAGTGAAGAATGGAAAGAACCTTTTCCTGTAAAGATGAATTCACCAAGGTTATTACAGACAAGACCTCACTGGATCCGGAGACGCCATTCGAAGTGATCTTGAATATTATTTTTCTTTCTTATAGGTTGTTATGTTCCTTCTATGACTCCTTGGTTTCTGTACACCTGTTTCATAAAAGAACCGTCGCATTGATTTTTCGCACAAGCTAAGTTCAACCGAATATCCGCCTGACTCCTTTTCATTGTATTTTTGTTTTCTGACGGAAAGTGTCACTTACATTTTCCTTTTTTTTTTTTCTGTAAACCTTTCCTTTCCGTTCATTCTTCTGGGAACCAAGAGCGCAACGGTGACCTGATATTGAAACGATTGATCTTCCACCACGTACCTTCCCTCATTTCGATCCGGGGCGTATAATAGCCGTTGTCAGAGTGCCGTCGCATTATTTTTGCATTATTGTTATTGTTTCCTACTGTTTACCATATGCCCCCGAAAATTGATGTAATTCAATCTTTTTCAGCGCAGAATGGAAGGTTAAACCTGGTTCCTGCGCTTCCTTTAACCGCTTACGCTGCGGTACCTCTTTCGCTCGATAACGTCGACGCAGCGACAAACGCCATTCAATTTAGATTAGGTTTCTTCCTGAAAGCGGGCTTTGTCGCACGTTTTCGCCGGTCTGACCTTCAATCGACCGGCATCAATTATCAGAAACAGAGATCACTTGATCAACCTTTTGTTTTCTTTCTTACGTTTGCTTCAGCTGTTTCTTTTTTTTTTTTTTTATGCGAATGCTTCAAAAGATGCGTGCGCTAGAGGCCACTCTAGCGCTTCTTTACCGGGAGACCAAGTTGCGGTTGAATTCCCACTGATTGTGCCGCAGATGCAACTAGGCGCGTTGTCATTTTAATTCGCGTCAGTGATGAGGATCCGCGTTTTTAAAGGGTGTCCTGATGAAGAAGCAGTAGTATTCTTTTTTCTGTCTAAATACTTGTTTACTTCACGAAATGCTTCCAAAACGAGTCGCATGTAACCACATTCTCATATCTCCGCCTCATTCAACTGGTGGGGAAGAAAGTTGAAGGAGGAAAATTCTCTTTTTGTGCCTAAAACAGAAATTAACGCAATATTTCAGGTAATAAATTAGTCATAGCGAGATAAACTGCCATCGTAATTATAGATTAATAGATTAATTTTAATATAAGAAATTTTCAGTCTCACCGTGGCAAAGCTATAGCTAGCTGTACTGGAGCTCGAATTTATTTATATGTGCTGACAGCACTGATTTTATCCTAAGTACAAAAGGAAGCGTTCTTGGATGTAAGATAAAGATTTCTGTCGTTGATAGGACGCGTTATGTCCATTCCCAATAATGGCAGCCAAGGAATTCAGATGCGCTTCAAACATGTGTGACTGAATCACCTCCGATTTGAAACAGCGATCACAACTGTAGTAGTTAACATGCTGTAGCTTTTGACTCAGCTAGTAACTCACAATGGGGCGATGTGTGCTGCCCTTAACCAAATTCTCGTCAGTACATGTCCCGCGTATGGTTGTCAATGGCAGGAAGGTTACCGACAAATATAAAAAAAAGAACAAACATTGCAGATATGCATACAATAATTTGGCTATGGTTTTCGATATCCGCAGCACCCTAGATATTAGCACGCATGTTTAAGGAATATTTATGTGTCAAATTTAAATTTTCTGTGACCTAAGCAGTCAGCAAACGGCGGGGAAGAAAAATTCTATGGAAGGTTACAATACTCTTTTTTTTTCTTTTATTGCGCAAGTTCGCCCTTCGGCATAAGGATTTAAATATATCGATACAGGCCTGTGGCAGCAATGAATGCCAACAGCTCTCGGTGGTGTGGGCCATGTGTCCATACCCCTGTGTCGTGCGGTCTGAGTTACGATACTGCCTAATGCGAAATTTAATTTGAGCGTAGCTGCTTAAGAGTATTTTCGATATATTGAGGCAAATAATTTGAGAGATTCTTGTCTGTATGTGTGTACAGTTACAAAACACGCTTCATTTTTTCACTGGCCAATGAGAATTTCTTAGAAGTAGAGGAAGAGTAGCCACGAGCAAGCGGCGTAGAGGTCGTGGCCACAGTGTCCTGCTTACGTGCAACTGGGCATGAAGTGCAAATAAAGTCCCCTCGTTGTGTCTGCCTGTGTGTGGAGTGGCGCCTCGGATCGGAGGCCTTAATTAGGCGGGCTTTGGCTCAAGCTGGCTCCAAACGGCCGCTGAATCCTGCGCCGAGTCTGGCGGCTCTGCGTGGCAGGGCTTACTTGACCGAGCCTAGAATTCCTCGAAACACGCCGCGTGCCTGTCGCTGTTTGTGGCTTAGGTGACACCTTCACAGCGCTGCATTTCCTGCTGACAGCGCATTAGCGAGACACTGTTCCTATTCGTATTTTATGAGTGCAATTAGGGAGGCAGAATATGGTGAGCAGTATGCGCACTGACTATACTCCGCCTCACAAGTTGTTTGCAGCACTGTTAAAGGCAGGGGAGCTCTGGCCCTTTCAAGATCATAGTTAATTTTGCTCCCTTGTGCACCTCGCCCCTGCGCACTATATTAGATAATCGGGCTCCTACTTTCGCCCCCCCCCCCCCCCCCCCCGCCGATTCGGGGGCGAGATTCGCGCAGCACTACTATTACCTATTGTGCTCATGATCCTGATTGAACAAGCCAGCCTCTGCCTTTCGCAGTGCTGCAGACAGCTTGTGAGACGAAGTATAGACTAGCTGGTTTGCTGTACGCAGTGTTATTTCTGCGTGTTTTGAAAAAAAAAAAAAAATGTATTATTTTTAGGTTATGCTTCTTTGATAGATGATTTATTTCCTCGCTCAAGTACTTTGCACGAGTTAGTATCTTTCGTCTTGTCTGGCTGGACGCTGACAGTGTTTCCCTTTGTTTATATATAGCCGTCGTTGGTTATCCTTTAATATTGTCTCAAATGAAGTTTCCGCTTTCTCTACTGTCTTCCTCTCATTTATTTAAATCAGGTTCTTCTCGTTAGTTTCCCCGCTGTGAAAGTTTTGCGATCTTGCTCCCAAGAGAAGCCCACGGATGTACACTGTCTGACAACCGCACTTACTGCCTGGCATCAGCAAATCACTATGCGCTCAAAGGAAACGTTTCTGTACGACGTTGTGCTCTTCTTTAGTGAGTCATCGGTAACCGAGCGCGCGAAAAAGACGAACACGCAGAGCGTTTGTGCCGTGTTGTATTCGCACCCGGTTACCATGAATAACTACCAACTAGCCCAACTTGTTTCGTTAACGTGTCAAATTTCCGGAGCCCTTCACTACAGCCTCACTCTTAGCCATAGTTGCTAAGAGACGTTAAACTTCATAAACCGACCAATCATCTTCTGTTTCGGGAAGGTGATTTAATATTTTTTTACCGCCATCTCGAATGTAATCGCTGAATTGTGGAGAGCTGAATTCTTTACTGGCATGGATATTTGTTAATTGCTCCTCTTTATGGCTAAGTTCTCTCCGCAAAACTAATGAAAAGGTTTGGTTTATAGCTGTTAACGTCCCAAAGGGACTGGGGCTTTGAAGGGACGCTGTAGGGGGGGGGGGGGGGGGGGTTGCGAAAATTTTGTTAACGTACGCTGACATCGAACAATACAAGGGTGCCTAGATTTTCGTCCCCATCCAAACAGCTCTCGCCACGGCCGGTATTTGATCCCGCGTTCTTGGGAAACTATATGAAAAGTTTGAGAGGTCATGGTCGGGTAATGAATTAAACCGCGCGGCCTTGGCAAGTGTATCTCTGACAGTGCCAGGTTTCCTAGCGTTGATACAAGAAAAATGGCCTCCCTAAAGGTACCTTGAAGCAGGAAATTTTCCTCAGCAGAATTTGCAAAAAAATAAGAACCTTTCATTGAGAAAGCGTTTTCAGCATATTTTCGCCCGCTCTAAGCCAATACCCGATAACGTCGTAAAGTTGTTAAAACGTCAACTTTCTCGCTTCCCGATCGAATAGCGTTTCTACATTTTTTTGGCATTTATTAGGATGACCTGCACCTTCAGACGTAGAGTTTTCTTTCTGTCGTCATTACTGCGTAAAAGCATTGCGCTTAGCACAGCATGATGACGGCACTTAATATTTGCTAACATGACATAGTGGCAGCAACTAAATAAGGCAAGCTCTTACACTCTTGAGCAAGAGCTGATTGCCTACTTTCTCGCAGGTTCGCACTAAGAGTGGATAACCCTGTTCGTTCCTGTGCCCCTATAATATTAACGACTATACGTAAACACCTGCAAACGGCTAACTTGGCTTAAAAGCGTCGATATCAATAAGTTGAGTTACCCGTTGTGCTCTAAAAGCAACTCTTGAAGTCAATCATAAAAAAACAATTTTCCGCAAAATATTGTTGAAAAAAAAATATATAAAATTCACATTTAATTAAATAAAAGCATGTTGCGATATTTGGCGCACAGCACAGACCAACTAGGTCATTGTCATTTTCACTGTCTTTCTCAGCCTTTCTCAGCCTTTTTCTTTTTTTTTTTTGTTAGCGTTTTTGAGAGTTAAGAGAGTGTACTATCATGTGAAGCGCGCGCACGTCGAAATTATGAGAGAAAAGGAGAGGGAGGAATTTTTGCTACAATCAGCCCTTTTAGAAGACCCTCAGATAACATTGTTCACATGTGCATCTATTTTGTTTGATTTACATGTCCATGGAGAAAATGTTAGTATATTTGGCGGCAGGCTCGTAATGACGTTAAAACTGTAGGTGTACCCATCTAAACGATGTTAATTGCTTCTCTCTTACGCTCAAAGCATCGGTGCCACCCAAGGCGCTTTAGACCAGAGTTATTGGCATGCTATGTGGAAGCATTTTTTTTTACTGTGGTGCCGGAGCACTGTCGCCTCTTGGATTCAGGAATTATTTCAATTTCTCAGACTTTGGAACTCTGTCCAAGGAGAGTCCAACACGGTACCACCCCCACTCATATGAGTACTCAAGTGGTCATCATCACTGATGTCCTTCAGGATAAAGTATCGCTTTTATGCGCCATTTCAACCCGCTGCGGTGGTTCAGTGGCTAAGACTCCCAGATACTGTACCGGAGTACCCGGGTTCGCATGAAAACCTGTCTAAATCTTCATAAGCAAGCAGTCTGTCCCAAAGTTCACTTCCTGCGGCTAAGAGGTTTCGAATAAGACAATTCTCAGAAAATAAGTCGGGACCCGCTCTTACAGCGAAAATTTCTCCCCTCCTTCATCTCTATCTTCATCCCTTCTCTCGCGGTGTATCTCAGGTGTGCATTTTAATTGAGGTCGTATACGCGTCTTTATTCTCTTCATAAAGCGTTTTTCTGGTGGAGCATCTGATCCTACGTTCTATCGTTTGCATGTACATTTAATACTCTCATTTGATGCCCACATGGTTCGAGATGCGCTCAATTCTTAGGGAGTGTTTTGCAGTATTGTGTTGCCCTAATGTCCATACTTTTCTTGGGCGAGTAAGTTTCTAAGGAGAAGGAATGTATTTGACATACATTAAAAGCAAGAAAACTGAAAGCCACAGCACTGGCGCTTAACGCGGAAAGAAGCTTCTTCTTATTTTGGTTTTTGAAGCTTGTGTCATTTTATGGCCATTAAAATGTCAATGGTTTTATTTTTGCGCTGACTGCTACATTATAAATGAACACAGGGATAAGGAAAACATGCAGAGATTTTTGTCTAAACGTGTTCGTGAAGACCATGTATATTAGAAAAAAAAAAGACAAATATCTTATAGCTGTTTTGAAATGACATGGAAAATAGCTCGTTAGCGGAACTGATGAACGCAGCTGGCCGTCTCGAAGTGACATGAAAGTTCAGTGACGATTGGAGGCTTCATCAGCGGAGCTCTACGAAAAGGTTTCAAACGGCGGATTGCTTGAAAGAAATTGATTGTTCGCCCGTCTTCAACGAAGCAACGAAGCAAGCACTAACCTGTGAGTGTTCGCTGGCAGCTTCATTTTTCTCGGGGGAAATGAGAGGATGTACATATTTCTCTAAGCGGGAACGCGGAATAGCTGCCGTAAATCTACTCCGCGAGACATGCGAATCACACTTATTCTAGGCTGATGACATGGTGCTGCGAATGTGTGCTGCATTTGACCGACCAAATAAAAACTCGCGATGAAGAGAAGTCTATACTTCATATTGATAAAGCTGCTTTCATCGCTGAAGTCGCACTCTCCCTTTAAATCTGAAATTATTTCGACCTAGTTGAAACAAGTTTTATATACCAGCGTATTTATTTGAAGGCAAACCCCGAAGCTGCTTGATGAAGGGGGACACGAAGAAGTCATTGTTCCTTCTGTAAATCGCTGCTGAAATATTTTTGCTTCTCGCTGGAGTTTCGCCATATGCATTTGTAAAGTTTTTATGCCCGCAGCGTAGAAACAACATTTTTTTAGGGAATGTTAGCAGAGTATGCTGCGTGACATTGAAACCTTTGTGTATGTTGCCATTTTGATATTGAATCGGATGGAACCCAAATTGCTGGTTGCCCCCATGTAGGCCTGCATTTCAATGGAGTTTTCAATTTGCATCAAATATATAGAGTTACGGGCATATCATTCAAGACACCCTAATGGTCTAATGAAACATTGGGGTGTACCCGTTGCTTTGTACATCCATACTTACATTGCCTGGACGCAGCGCTACATTGGAAAAAGTAGCAATTCCATTACGGCAACTCACACATAGGTTCATTATATGACGTAACCATTTAGGGGACTTGTATATGTATATGTTACCTGGTTACGAAAAATAAAGGAAGGTGTGTCGCTATTAGAAAGTTATCAGGCAATTTCCACCCATAAAGCCTAACGACCAATGTGAGAATCGACTCAGATCAAGTTCCGACATTCCGACTTTTGACAATTTCTATAGCAGGGGCATTGCTACGCACTGAATATAAAACGAAATGTTGTCGGAGGAACAAAGAAACCTTTTTTTACGTCTTAAAACACGCCGTTAAGCTCCTTATAAGTATATCAGATGCATAGTCGATGTTCTGTAGCGTAATGTTCTCGGGCCTTTATCTCAACTCTTCCTGCTCGCCATTTTTGGCTTGTCTTGTCGAGAGAATCATTGACATTCTTGGACTTGCACCCCAGGTTTCACCCTATGTTTTACGTGATTCCGGCTGTATTTGGGTCATGGGCTTAGCATTAACAGTAAGTGTTGGTGTCTATTTGGTGGTGACACCACCCACCTGTAGCTACAGCGGCAAGCTTGTAAAAATATGCAGCTTAAACCTTGTGGGGCCCTGCACCACGTATCCGTAAGGCCCGTGCGCGCCGCGCATTCGAAGGCCGCGCCACTATCCCAATGCCCCCTGCGTGGTGCCTGTTTCCCTCTCCCCGCTCGTTCGGGGATAACCGGTCCCGCGCGAGGGGGCTATAAAAGAAGGCACGCGCCGCCGTCGCTTTCTTCTTGGTCCCTGCCTCCTCGTTCCTGCTTCGCTCCTGGCGCTCTCCACGGAAACGACCCGCAGCCACCCGGACAACGACCTAGCACCGACTTCGACGATCCCTGTGAGATTAAAGATGTTTGTTATACGGCCCACTGTGTGTTTGTCGTGCGCATCCCTCGGGCAGAGGAATCGCCCACAACCTTCAATATTTTGTCTCGGAGAACGGAACAAAAAAAAAAGAACACTATTTGACCATTTTTACCTGAAGCTCTACATACGTGAAGAGAACTAGAGAGTGGGCGCGCGAGCTGGATGCAAAAAAAAAACAACCAGAAACCACAACATGTCCGAGAAAGCGATTTCGTTGGTGGAGGGTAAGGGGTAATCAGCGAGGGCATCGTGGCAATAAAGCTGTCAACGTATGCATCAACAGCGCCATAAAGACCGGTGATGTAGCCATTATTATGCTGGAGTTACAAGGATTTATTCCTCTTAAGTTCGGGGAAGAGGTAAGCGTTGCGTTTCTTCCTGGTAATCAAAAGAAGGTGTAAAACTGAGTTTCACATGATTTTACTGCATGTAATTTAGCCTGCATTTACGAAACAGCACTTTCAGTTGGTTTGCTTCTGTGCCCGGTCTTACTATTCTTTCGGGCTGGAATACCACCACTTAGGCGACCACAGAAGTAGTAAAAACGCTATTGATATGTACGTAATTAATGTTAATTAAAAGATCTAGATATCAAACAATGACAACCAAAGATGAAGAGGAAAATACTTAAAAGAGACACCCAACCAAGACCGTGCTTCACAAGAAGCGTCCTAATGCATTCTGCGAAACAAGAATTCCAATACAAACTGAATAGCGTAATCATAAAAAGAGAATAAATAGACATCAGCGCGAATTACACGGCTACATATGCATGCAGAAAAAAAAGTTTAAACTCAGTATAGAGCAAATAAAGAAACAGAATAAGTATAGTCTGATACAACTTCAGTAACCGCCTCACACAATTTGTTTTTGACAGCAAGTGGCCCGCTTTTAAGTCTTTTGTGGTTACATAAATAAAAACTAACCATAAGACCAAATTAACAGGTCGAACATTTCGACGCACCTTGCTTTTATTCTATTGTGTAGTCAAATATTAATAAAGGTATCTTGTGCACTGTTCAGCGGAGTATTGAACATGCCGCGGGCCACTGCACATTGCAGCTGCTGTGTTTTGAAGTTCTGTCTTACTATAGAATTGCAGAAAAAAACACACATAATTCGTTCCATAACGCAGGACCCATGCTAAAACGCTCGTCTCTTGTCCTCTCTATTGGACACGACATTATTAAGCGTTAACTAATAGAACCGCTGATCGTTAAAAAAAATTGTGGTTGATTAGGTAATTGATTAGGCAATCCTATTTAATTATTCTTCTTTTTGGCACTCTACCACGCAAATAATGTCTAGCTTGCCGTACAATCAATCTGAGTAGACTGCACTGTAATGTATTGCGTAGTGTTAGAAAAAAAATCTGTATTCAATAATTCGATACAGCCTGTACAGCAGCGGTAGCACCCTCTCTCTCTCTCTCTCTCTCTCTCTCTCTCTCTCTCTCTCTCTCTC
>JAJIZL010124373.1:164788-189799 GCA_023969395.1 Amblyomma maculatum | reverse complement strand
AGAAGAAGAAGAAGAAGAAGAAGAAGAAGAAGAAGAAGAAGAAGAAGGAGAAGACAGATAACTCCACTATAAGCTGAAGCTTAGCGTAGCCAAGGGGCCGTAGCTTTCGCTACACCATTATGCTTAACCGTAGTTAAACCACAATTTTTTTTTTCATGCCGGAAAACGATAAAAATAACATCTTTTTATCACAAGATTTTCTGTATAGAAATACATTGCGAGTACGTACATACAATATATTGTCACGGAGACACTCTCGTCCGAGAGCATATGCAGGCTCAGGCTCTGTATCTGCCTCTGGCTTGCTGCAGGTGGCTTACAATTACCTCAGCGCCCGGCATTGAACATTTCAGGCATGAACCTTGCCTCACGCCGCATCGCATTTCTCTGTGAGCCGAGCTCACCGCTATTCCCCTTGCATATATGTTTCGGAAGACAAACGTCTAACTGTATAGCCTCAACAGGAACACAGTTTGTAAATAACTTATTGAAACAACATAACTAAGGAATAATACGGATGCACTTCATCGTCAACCCTGAAAAATCGATAAGCGAACTATGCAACAAAAAAGAAAACTACGAATTTCTGAAATATTTGTTATCTAATATTATTTAACCGATCCACCTAAATCTCCACTTTATTGAGTTTTATTGAATGCTGTAGATCCTAAGTACGGTTTAGAGAGAACGATCAACAACTGCTTACGGAC
This sequence comes from Amblyomma maculatum, assembly GCA_023969395.1. NCBI lineage: Eukaryota > Metazoa > Arthropoda > Arachnida > Ixodida > Ixodidae > Amblyomma > Amblyomma maculatum. Next base: position 189,089 of record JAJIZL010124373.1, on the reverse strand, counting down.
CGAACTATACGTGACATCGGCTTGACTAGTGTGTAAAAAACCGATCGAGTAGGGTTGAAACATGCTTTCACTTTGAAACTTCGTGTTTGGACGGCAATAAACGGCAAAACTAGACCAAACTGATTGTATTTGTTCGCATGAAAGAGTCTCAAGGTTTTTTTTTGTTTCTTGTTTCTTGAAAGTGTCCAGGATTCACATAACGAAAATGTTTTTGTATCTAGTGAAGAAGAACCATCCAGATTTATATTCTCGGCACAGCGATAGAGTTAAGCCCACACGTGAGAAACAGGAAGCGTTAATCGCGTACAAAGGAGAGAACTGCGGTTTCCGCAGCCAGCGGTCACACTTTGGGGCTAAAAAAAGAGATGACTGATCATCCAACTACCGTACAACACTGAAAAGAACGTGGCTTTTGATATATAGGGGGTCTCTGCCTCGGCACAATGGCTTCAAACCGTAATCACCTCCCATTATTCAATGCAGCCTACAGCTCCACCATAGCCCCCTCCTCCAATGTTTTTTTTTCTTTCATCATCAGGAACTGCAGACGGGTAAAAGGCTGGGCCTTGGCTTTATTTTTATTCTATTTGAAAAACTGCACTCAACTTCGCGCATTCTTTTCTATTACCTTCCTTCAAGGCACACCTTTTTGTTTTTCTTGCTCACAGCAATTGCTTTTCAGTACGGGGTGTGACCGCATTTCGTTTGGCCTTCCCTTTGTTCGCTAGAAAAACGCCCCACATAGAAAAAGAAGGCACCTAGTTCAGTTGTCCAGTCCCCACACAAGAGGGTCGCCTCATTCCAAGGCACGGAGCTGGACATGTACTCCCCCATTTTTTTTTTCTTATTGTTCGTTCGTGTCGTCGCAGTGAGCAAGAGGATATATTGTGACGAGAACACTGAGAACTCAGCGGCACTTGAAGGGGGCTGGCGGTGCTTAGGAACGTCTTTGGTCTCTTGAGTGGTATTACTTGGTGCCATCAACAGGACAATTTGTATCTCCACGGGGCCGGCATCGAAAGCTTATTCGGTTTTCTACACGCGTGGGCACGTACCGTGTATTCTGTGAACGTCGCTGATGGCTCTCGTCGTCTACATTCTGTGAGTTCTTTCATTGAGACGATGAAGTATTTTCTCCGATTAACGTCTTTATTTATAGGCGGTAACGTTCGGTTTCCTGTTCTAGAGTTTCGGAGTGGATCGGTGCTAACGTCATCAAAACCAAACTGAAAAAACAAAAATTAATAAAATACCTCAGATGTGGAAACTCGCCTATGCGTAATTGAATAGCTGCTAAAGATAATATTTCTTCGTTGTATGCGGGTCATTGTTATTGCTGCTAACTTAAAATAAAATACAAATATATTGCTACCGATTGTTAACGTCACTGACGTGTCGTACACTATGAGCCACAATGTGCATTTTTTCCCATAGCTGTGCAGCCTGGCGTACGTATTAGGGAGTCAGTTGTTATGCAACGTTTTGCGATTGTGAAAAGAAGTGGTCCGATCTATTGGAATAGGGTGAACGTTTCTTTGCATGCTTATCTGTAGAAAAGAAAAGTTATGAGACTGGAAAAACACTCCACTTGAAGAAGATCGAAAACCCAACAAAAATACTGAAACCTCTCATCTAAGAAAATACCGCGGTTCATGAGGATGGCGTCTAAAAGAGCGCCTCTCTCGCAGTCCTTCCCTCCCTCCCTCCCTCCCTCCCTCCTTTTTTGTTTGTTTTGCTTGGTAATGCTACGCCACCCTGCGGTTTGTCTCCTGAATATTTTGCGCATTACAGATCCACTGAACTCGGAGCTTAAACAACAGGCAGATGACGTGAACACGAACAAGAGTGAAAAAAAAAAAAAAAAATGCAATCACGTGCAGTCGCAAGATATCAGATCGTGTTTTCAAATGTCCCGATTTTGCTTATCAATGGAAACTGCTGCAAGCTTACACAGCAATTCTGTGCTCGTAAAAGAGGCTCATTCAAGTGAACGACTGCAAATATGTTGCGTAAATGTTTATTTTTGACACTTTAAGCTAATATCTGCTTTTGGCACTCCTTTTATACAAAATATTTGTATTGGGTGTAATTATTAAATAGGCATTTAGAACTGATTTTTGTTGAAAATGCTGCACTCAGCTCGTACTTTGCATTACTACATACCTGTCCCTATAGCTTTGGTCACATAAGTACTGTTCGGTTAGTGTCGAATGACAGTGGGAAGAAGTGCATTCGTTCGTACAACGCGAAATACCACCTATAGCTGCCCTAGCGTGGTTCTTAACGGTTACAGCTAATTGAGGCCAGCATATAGCCATCTAGAGGTAGTGGGCCTTGATCAAATCGTCAGATGCCTTGCAATGTACACTGAAAAATTTGTGAGACAGCGACGAGACTGAAATCAGACCATTTAGCCAAAACACCAGGACACGGACGGCGCAGAATTAACGAAGCAAGCAAGGAGATACAGTAGCAGAGGCTAAAGCTGTTTCCAGGATCGATGACATGGTAAAAATGAAAATAGGGAAATGAGACACCAGCTGCGAAGAGGCTAACAGCGAAAAAGAAGAAGGAAAAGAAGGAGAACAAGAAGCGCGCTAACTACAAAAGCGTGACGATACGGAAAATGAAGAATGCAAAAAAGAGGTGAAAGATAATAGTACGAGCGACGAGTGGCCGACGATGACGACGACGGTGCGTACACGACGAGAGGGGCCGAGGCGACTACAAGGGAGGGCTGCCATGAATGCATCGCGCGTCTCGCATTAACATTAATTTCCGCCCATGTACCCCTCCTGGGGCTGCACCGGCAGCAGCGGCCAAAGCGACCGCGCAAGCGTGAGCCACTACGCCAGCGCTGCCTTTATTTTTGCTTTTTTTTTATCCTTTCTTTTCAAGGAACCTTCGTACTTCCATCCACGCGAGCGGTGCGTTACACGACAGGAAGAAGGCCTTACTTGTACGTGCGACAGCGCAGAAGCACAACGGCAGCTGAGATATGGAGGAGGCGAGTGTGTTACTAGCTGCTCTCTCTCTCTCTCTCTATCTCGGAGGACAGAGATTACTTTTTGCTTATCTGTTTTATCTACGTTTTCGCGTGAGCTCGGATTTTCTTTCTTTTAATGTCGCCCCCTTCCTTGGCATTGCTGACCGTCGATTAATTATACGCGCGTTACGAAGGTTGGCGGACCCTCATTACTTTCCTTTTCTTTTCGCGAGTCTTGTAGGGCCTCGTACATTTTAGCGAGAGACTGGCGTTTAGCTCTCACGAGTGCTGCCTTTGTATGTTTTAATATTCTTTTGCTTTATTTCGGCCGGCGCTTCCACACTTGTGAAGGATTAATGAATGCGTTCGCAGCTAGCATAATGTGGAGAACAATAGTTGTGAGCGGTTTCCATCGCTCGTTATGAATGAAATATTTTGCTTTTTTTTTTTATTTTTCATCCATTCCTGAAATGTAATGGACCACTTGTTTCGTCTTTCAGAAATACCATTTCGGTGCAGAGCAAGGATTGCGCGTTCAGGCGCACGCAGATATAGACGCGTCGCGAGAGACGAGTAATAAGGGCAATTTTCGCGATTGCTCGCGTATAAGGGTCTCGACTGTATCGGGAAATTTGAAAAGGCGACGGAAAAAACAGGAGTCATCTTGGTCTTGGAGTATTTCTCGTCTAGCTTATCGTGCTAACAGGGTACAAACGAGGAGCTTTGTATATGTCAGATGTGCGTCAAGCAGCGCAATAAACATATTTGTCTCCAGCTTGTACAGCAGTTTCTGAGGTGAATGTTTGACACATCAATTTTTTTTAGACATTTTAGGCCGAATACTGAAATCTGAAAAAAAAAAAAGAATTGAGAAAGGTTTATTCTCACAGAAAGCGCCAAACTCCGCTTCCGTTTCTGGGCAAAAATATTTCCCTTCAGAAAATAGGCTGGGCAGAACTCATCCACAGGGTGAAATAGGGACAGATAGAGCGCTCTTCCCTATATATTTACTGTCGCCGTCGCAACCGGTAACTAATATTTCGCTGTTTGCACTCTCGTTCTCCCCTGTACCTCTTTTGTCATTGCTGGTCGCCACATACGCTGAGTCCTATGCAACCTCCGATACATAACCTTTAGCGACATACTTCAGCGTCGCCTAGTCCGCGTGCAGGTATGTTTTTCTCAGAGACAAACAAAAGCAGCGTTGATTCTGGCGTCACTGCAGCATGATACACAAACCTGCCTAGACAAGCCTCTAGACCATGTCTACAGCGACAAGCCTGTACATAGCCAAGTGAAGCTGCTGACGGACGCCGAGCCCACCAGCGCGTACTCATGGGACGTGACCAGTGCACGTGCAAATTGCCACTTTCCAACTAGCAGCGCAGCTGCCAACTCATGTCACGTGGTCTCATGACGTCACAGCGTGATAACGCCATCGGATTCTTCATTTCTGCTCCTATGAGGCTTCTATACTATTGCTTAATAGCCACTGGCACTTGGAAGCTCTCATAGAAGCACTTCCTTACACTGCGGAAAATAAGGACATCCAGATGACCCTACAGTCCTCTTCACTCTGAGTGCGTTAAAATATTGTTAAGGGGCGGGAAGCCGATGGACACAGGAGAAAGAGAACCGAGAGAAGATGATCGGTGATGGCGAGATGGTTTTAATGAATCTCGGCAGCCTAGCGTGAGCGCTCCTGCCCGCGCCACTGCCCGCTTCTTCCTCGTCCGTAACAATATAGCAATGCAAAACACTACATTACCGATTCGATGTGGCAAAATGCAGTTTTCATTTCTCCGACCATTTTTATGAGCAGAGTACACTGCAAGCAAGCTCTACTTTCCTAGTTCCACGTGCAGTTTATGTTTTTGTTGCACTTTGCTCTCGATGCGCACTTTGTGTGCCTAGCGGCGTCATGATACCGTCGGTTTCGCACGAACAAACGGGGGGGGGGGATGAAATCATACACAAATTTCTGTTGGTCAGAAAGCGGTAACCATCAAAGCGTTTGGTCTGTCATACGGATTCTTCACAATGCATTGCCGTCTTGCAAATAAATGTCGCGGCCCGCATGCCGCGAGCTGCGCTGCAGAGCCAACAAAAACGGATACTCAGGGATGAAATCAATGCCACGTGCCCTCTACTGCAGCGGCCCGCATCGCCTTCTGCACATAGAAAACGGAGATGAATAGCTCTTTCAATATCCTGTGCGGGTTATTTCTTCAAGACGCGTTTTCTAGGCTCTGTTGACCCATGCGGGGAGCGTAGGATACGAACACTCGTTTGCAAAAGACTAACAAATTCGTTTGGCATACGAATTCTTTCCACGTGGTGACTGCTCGCTGCCTGCGTTTAAGGCTACCGTAACGTACACATACAGGGCTGTTTCTTCCTCGGTATGTATAGTAGAAGCTGGAGAGAGAAAGAGAACACACTCTGTTTGCAGCTTTTTTACCGACTTTATAGTGAGCAGGCTTGCCGCACGAGAGCCAGCTGATCTTTCAGCTGGTCCAAATCGGGCGAAACATTCCATGAACTAGGGGATGTGTAGAGGTAATGCAGTGATTGTATGGCTGATGGGCATACAGACAGACAGTGGGAGAGGCTTGCATATTGTTTTGGGCAGTTTGCACACAAAGATGCGGCCTGATGACGTTATAGATACCCACTGGCCGCTGTAAAATGATGCCAAGTTGAAATTTGCGTAGGTTACGCATGGATTATGTGGAACGTTCGGATTGCGGGGATCAAAGAGTCTGTATATTTCCTCGAACACTCTCTTAGTGTATGTTCGTTATTTTCAGTTATAAAGAGCTTTGAAAACGGCCGATTGATACGGCCAGAAAACCGCAGGCGTCCCAAGTCAAGTTTCGCAGTCGGGCCATTCTAATAGCTAAGCTCATGACCGCACGGCAGCCCATATACATACCGACTGCGCGAACCGCTATAATGAAGTAACAGCTTGTACGAATCGCGACGACCCTTCATATTCGTTACTATGGTGATCATTTGTGCATAAGGCGTATGCGTAACATGCCTAGATATTGGTTTTGTTGAAGGGAATATGTCCAGTGGCGATTACACAATTGGTAATACCGACAATCCAGCTCATCTCGAATGAAACAATGATTACGTACATGCGCCTCTCAACGAAATGAAACTGCGATGAAATGCCTCTGCTCCATGCGACTGACGCAGAATCTACTCCAGAAGCTCCGCGGCTGCTCATGCCATCGCTCGCCGCTTTTTTGTATGGCACGCCACGTACTCGGCTGCAGACGCGACTCGGAAAAGCGCCTGTTGTTCCGAGGGCCTCTTGCGGTTCTAGGGCTCGATAACAAAAGCCTCGTGTCTAGCGCTGGCTGCTGGTGTTTGTTGCCTGGGCGTACGTGAAGCATCACAGGGAAATAACTTGTAAATAAAAACGATGTTACTGAAGTAAATCGTGCTGCCTTGCGTGCTGTGTGAAAAAGGTGAGTACAACACACCGGTGAACAAAAGGCAACAGTAAAGTGGCCAGGCTAATGTAAAGCTCGCTAGGCTAGCGGTAACGAATCCCAGCTTGCTGAAGAGACAGAAAGTGCGAAAAATAAAATTTGCAGGTGATGGCAATGCGAAGTAAGGATAAAAAGTAGGGAAGCAAAGCATAACATCCGGTTCGAACTCGTAGACCAAACCTAGATATAAAATATTGATTCTTTTTTTTTTTTTTTTCTGGTAGAAACAAGATAACGAAGAGAAACAAAAAGATAATTTAGGAATAGGAAAGAGACGAGAGGAAAAAAAAGAGGGAGAGGGAACAATGAAATTTGTGTTTCAGCCTTTTCCTTCCTATTTTCCTGAGAAGCGCAAGCTCCTGCACGTGGCGCGGGAATTTGTATTATCAGGAATCCCAGGAGACCACGTGCCAAGCGTAGCTCGATATGTCAGGACTCAGTGTGAAAGTAAAGAAGCGTGATTTTCTTTGCGTGCCACCTCACCTGTTCTGCCTGTTTTTTGAACTTATCCTTCTTCAGTTGCTTCACAACATCGCTGCGCTTTCAGGTACACGTGCGTTGCGGTTCTCTCGTGGGAATAGCTTTGAGAAAGTGAACGCGGTGAATGAATGGAGCTATTCTGTACGGCAGGAGGCGGCAATTTCCGGTGAATTATTACCTTTTGTAAGAAGTCACCATGAAAAAAGCTTGCAGTAGTTTCTGTGGCATATTCAAAGTGGCAGTTATTTAAAGAAAATATTCCTAGAATCATCTGCACAGCAGTACCTGTGGTTTGCATTTGACAAAATCGGTTCCTTTAGTTTATTAAACACAAGTGCTCGTTTTGTGCTAGGAGGCGATTTGTCATTCGCTGGCGAGAATGATCGATTTTGTCGTCGAAGCCGTCCGCGCCTCTTTAGCGGTGTCTCCGGGTAGCATGCAGGAATGAATATACGTATCCAGGAAGTTTGGACGTTTTCTTAGAAATAGCTTTCGAACGTAATTTGGCTCATATTTTTTTAGCTTTACGGTAACAATTAATGTATATGCGGATCATTCCTTGCGTGCTTTTAATTTTCAAAAACGCCGCTTATGGTTTATATGTCAGTCTGCATGATGTGTTTCTTGTAAGCGGAAAACGAACTTGAGAAGGAAACATTTTGTACCCATCGAAATCTTAGACCATTGCTATCGATATGTTCATAAACGAACGTTTCAGTATTTCGCAGTTGCCTATAAGGCAACTGCGTTAGTTAAATACGTACCGCATGGCTTGCTGCGAAATGAGCGATTATTTATGAGCGCAGGACAATCTTCAAGAGCAAAATTTGTAGCTGCGCATTGGAAGCTTATCATCATCATCATCATCATCGCAGCCGCCGCCGTCGTCGTCGTCATCATCATCAGCAGCCTGACTATACCCACTGTAGGGCGGAAGCCATATTTCTCCAATTAACCCGGTTCTGTGCTAGCTGCATCCACTTGACCCCTGCGAACTTCTTAACCTCATCCGCCCACCTAACTTTATGTCGCCTAATATCATTTATTATATCATTGATTAAACTATGCTCGCAAAATAGTATCTCACAATATTCCACAATTGTCTGGCCTTTATTTTGAAAAATGCAGCCCGCAAGTTTTCTAATGCAGTTTTACCTACTCATTGATAGCGCAGAAAAAACTTTGAAAGCTAATTTTAGCCAAGCATCGGAAGCTCAGACCGTTCCAATGAATGTGTGCTTAACATTACTTTATAGTATCTCACAGCTGCCCCACAGTTAAAAGGTGTCTCAGAATCCTGGGTCAGAGCGATCACACTTCTCAGCCGCTTGGCAATAAAGTGGCTCGAATTGGGCTTTTTTTTTTCTTCGATAAATAATCTTTTGCTAAATAATCTGACTAGCTAAACAATTTTGTACACTCAAAAGTTCGTACACTGAACAATTTTTGTTGAAAATGAGTGATAACTGACGTTACCGGTGTACACAATGTTACTGCAAATTTAGAGCAAAGGAACCAAAGCTGATTGCTTTTAGGCATGGAATGTCTAACTGCTAATCTTGGCAACCTCTGCTTCACATCGTCCTAACATGAAGGCGAGCTTTTCCGAAACACTCCGAACTCACGTATGTTCTTGACTACCACAATCAGTGCAATTTCTAAAATATCTCACTTCTCTCCGTCCTCGATTCCGTTACGGTACGGTATGACTGTTTACAGCTGTAAGATTGCCACTGATCCTTTCCTTCCATCTGCATGCAATTCCTAAATAAGCTCAGAAAACATCGAGTGGAATTTGGAAGCTTTTGGCAGAGTCTGCGATGATGCGTTACACTCCATGAATGGCAAACTAAATCGTCCGCAGGCGCTAGACAGGTGTGGCGTGCTCAGTATCACCTACATATTGTGATAGGGACCTACGCGTGATCGGCGGGAGTTAAGCGTGGTTTGCGGTTGAACGTGTCTCATAAACATTAAAAGAGTCAGTAACTTAGCTGGTTGGCTCATACGTCAGGATGGCTGAGGCAGAAATGGACACCGAAACGAACCAAATATCACCATGTCTGTGGTAACCAACCTTAAATCTAAAACAGTTCATATTTGCTTTAAAACACATTGCGGTGAACCTTCAATTCCCGTACGTTACAAGCATTAAAGCGAACACCACGTGAATGGAGCGCGCAAACTCGACCGATTTGGAAGGTTGAATCGGGACGCGGCATATATAGACGGTAAGCCAGAACCAAAAACGCCAGGCAGACCGAACAGAGCACGAAAGCTATAACACGCTACTCGCAGATAGACTTCAGAGAATGTTGCGTGCAGGAAAGATGACAGCCCACCAAACGACGCTCGTTATAGCTGCAGTAGTTTTCCTCCTTCCTTATCTATGGGATGTTGGCAAGCCGTCTCCCACAATGCATTGCCTTAGGCCTTGCGAAAGCTAGATACTGATCTATTTGGTTCACTGACATAATCTCTCTTACAGCCATAAGGAAACGACAAAACAAAAAAGAAAAATAAGCGAATTGAGCCTCTCGTTTTTTTTTTTTTTTTTTCTTTTCTATTTTATCTTTCCCTTACAGGAGCTTGACTAGATATGCCATTTGTGCGTACTTTTCTGACAGGCCATACATTCGAGATACGATCTGGTCATCCGGACTTACGCAGCTTTTCAACAACCGTTCCGATGATCCATGAAAAGCCATCATATTCCCGATCTTCTTCAACCTCGTAATGTCCGAGACAATTTGGTCAGTGGCTAATGATCACCCCAGAAGGTGCATTATCGTAGAGCAGTTCAAGCGGGTCCTGGACACAATTATTGGCATAACTCCGCCTGGTGTAGGGCAAACTTCTCTCTCATATCCCATCAACTGACCCGGTTATGGGCCAGCTGCATGTGTTTTCCCCCCGCCAACCTCCTAATCTCATTGGTTGAGCATTACTTTCTGCCGACTCCTTCTGAGATTTATTATTCAACACTGCAGACCTTGCTGAGGTCCAAGCAGCGTGGTAAAATGCAATACAAGGATGTTGCTTGACTTGAAATCTCATCATGTTTATTTTTTGTTTTCTTTGTTGTCATGTTATCTGTAGTGTTTTTCTGAGAGACCATCGGCTATCTTATCTCGGCATTATGTTCCCTGCCCATGCCCTTTTAATTTTATGCCTTTTTCTAAAATTATGAATAGGATGTCACTGACTGGCCTTTGTTCCCTACCCCGCTTTGCTGTAGTGCTGTTGAGTAACGTTGCACACATCACCTTCCTTTCTATTGCCCTAGTTTAAGCCGAACCTTTTTCGTTAGCTTCACATTTCTGCCCCGGCAGCTTGTAGTTGCCGAATAATTTTGCCTCAGTGATACTGGTAAACTTCCATTCGTGATCCAAAAGTACGTGCTTAATTCATTTAACCACTTTTATATTTTCCTGATTACTTCACTGTCATGGTGTGCATCTGCAGTGAATACACACCCTAGCAGATGTGCTAAAGACAGTTCAGTTTTATAGTTTATTCCTCGAAGGCCCCATTTCAAGGGTGTTGCTTAAACGATGAGAATACACTTGGAATGCTAACAACAGCAATGACTGTTCTACATTTTAGACTTCCTTCCTTGCGGCTTAACGCTTGGTGACCTGTGCAAAATTGCTGTATCCTTCCGAGAATGTTAAAATTATCTTGTTTCTGCAATGTTCTACCAATTATTCTGCTTTATCTGTTTAGAATTATGATTTTGGATTCATCCCCTGGGGGTTAGTTAGTGAGGCAAAACTATTCAGCGCAACGCTTAAGCACACGGTAAATAGAGATCGTGTCTCCTTTCCTGGCTCCCTTCTTGTTTGAAAGCATACTTTCTTTTTGAATGAATATTATGGCGGTGCGGCTAGTATTTTTCGCTACGTTCAGGTATCTGTTGCTGTGCCCTAGTTCCGTAATGCCCACAGACCTGCTGAAGTTCTGACCCTGCAAAATGCTTTCTCGCTGTCTACGCATGCGGGCTATTACAGGGGTTAGTTGCACGTTGAGTATTTCTCCATCGCCTATGATTGATGGTGCGAATATGATTTATTGTCCAGTGGCCTTTATGATACCCTGCATGGTGGTTTGGTTGGCCCAATTCTAACGCTGTCCTGATTCTATTAACGATTGCCTTTGTAAATACCGTCTAGGCAACAGACATTAAGCTGATCAGCCTGTTATTTCAGGCTCCCGAACGTGGGCGCAGCGCCGCAGCCCGCAAAGTACTCCATTGGGTGCAGGGCGCTCGACTTTCTTTGCGGGATTCGAACCCCCACTAACCTCAAATGGCAAGAGGCCAGGGGCAAAATCTTGCATCCTTGTTTTGACGGTTTCCTGCTGTAGCCGTGAGATTCAGCGCTGCCACTGTCTTTGAAATCCTAGCGACCAGCGTTGCCCTGAGGTTCTCGTTCAAGTACCTCCCGCCAAAACCTGATGAGATCTGAAACTATCGTATAGAAAGTCTCCGAATGGTCCAATTGTGCCATATTATTAGAACCAAGCACTGGGGGAACTGAACCGATACATGCTATTCTGCTACCGGTATGCAGTTAGAATACTCACGATGAAAACCACTGTGAAAACTGTCCACACCACTGGGAACTATTCGCATATCCTGCCGTTAACTGACAGTTGGCCGAACAAGTCTGCGCAAAGAACTCTCGTTTTATTCACGAAGATTTCCGGTAAGCCCACATAAGTCAGGACAGTTAAAACTCTGTTAGCCTACACAACTCAGGACAATGAAAAGACAGCTGTGCGGTACTCTGTTGAAAGACTTCCTCTGATTTATATAAGCAAGAATATGACCACGCAGGCTCGATCGTGAATTGTTATGCGCTGAGAAGCGGAGTTGTTATGGCACGCGTATTACTGGTTGCGCTTATGCAAATGCGACTGGAATTGGGCAGGAATATTTCCTTCCATAAATATCTAAGAGATATTAATATGGGGTGATTTGGCGCTTTTAAGCCCAATCTGAATAGATGCGCAAGAACTTTGTTTTGGGGGCGCACACAGTCATTAACGCATGCGGTTGTTATCTATCGCATCATTTGAAAGGTCATCCCACGTATACATAAATGTGTAAGCAAGTTGTTCGAACGTGACATGCCCTACAAGAAGCTTGTCTGACTCGGGACTCCGGGGTGCCAGTTGTTGCGACTCCCATCCCAAAAATGCTGTTTAAGGTGGCAGTGTTTACGAAATCGCCATTCCATCATGTCATGCGACCATGACACCTGCCAACTGTCACCTGCGTGCGGCGAATGTGAGGACAACTTTGGTTCACGGCACAAAACCCCCCGATTCCACGAGATAGGAGTAGCGTGTCTGGGTCGGTATCCAAAGCTCCAAGCGGCTCAGATCATCTCAAAATTGCTGCCCACGTTGACAGGTTCTGCCAACGAATTCAGACAGACAGGCAGGCAGATGAACATAAGCGATATCGACGACTGGTGACTCTACCATTAGCAGCCTAAATGAAAGGAAACGAAAGGCTCGAAGAAATGGGATCTATGATTTCTCATATTGCAAGTATGGCTGGTGCCATTGCCCCCCCACCACACCCCCCCCCCTCCCCCCTTATGAAGTACCAAATGAACCCAATATAAGAGATCGCGAATGATGCGCACAGAAATTCAAGTATAAATATTTGGTCTTTTGCATTCGTAGGTTCGCATTCAATAGAGACAGGGCAGCATTTCGCCGTATAAAAGGCATATATAAAGCACAGAGAAAAAGAAAACGAAGGGGATAAAACCGAGAACGTGAAGGAAAGGTCGAAAGAAAATAAAACGGTGTAGTCAGAAGCACACACTATCGGATGGGGAAGAGATTGACGAGCGGAATGCCAAAGTGGCGTTTGTTGTCGCTCCTCACGCCCCTTGCCAGCCAAGAGGCGCAGTGCAGCGGAGGCGGCGCCTCATCTTGTAAAACCCATTTCTCCGCACGGCCGACTCGCTCCCCCGATTCTGATTGCGTAGCCACTTCGCTGTCCCGCTAGGCGTCGCTTGCTTTCGGGCCACCGAACGCTGTATCGTAACTCGATTCGAAAAGCCTCGTTGTTTTCCTATTCTAGGCGTAATTCGAACTCTTTCTGCATGTCGTCCGGGTTTGGAAGCCAAATGCTCTGTATCTTATTGACGCAAGCGTTTTGGTCGGCGCATTCGACTGTGCGTTTAGAAGGTGTTGGGGATCGTCTCACGGCCTTTATTGCTTATACTGACGTTGTGGTGTGCATTAGGTGCTCAAGAAAACGTCGTGGTTTCTAAACCGGATAATCGAGTTCCACTGGTTGGTTATGCGCTCGCCTGTTCGGAAATTTTTTGTTGCACTGATCGAATGTGGACAAGAAGATGCGTGTAGGCGACCGGTACATCAGGGATAGTGCACGCGATGCCAAAACCAGTGTTAGTCGGGCACTTTCGCGCCCTCTGACAGCTGCTTCTTTGAAAACTCTTTGAATCCACTTTGCGGTCACAGTATAGTTGTTTCTGATGCATGTCGCTGGAAAAAGTACTTCCATTACGCCAGCATGCTGTCGATGAGCTGTTGTGTGCTCAGGAGAGCCAAGAGACGCAGGAAATAATGACCTGAGATTAATGTAGTTGTTTCATACCCTGAAAGGTTCACGCGTTTCGACACCTCTGTGGAAAACGTGAAAGGTTCAGGCGAGCAAGACTTTCAAGAACTACAAGGCTACTGAGGTTTTATGTTTTTTTTTTACCCTCGTAAACAAAAATTTTACCGTCTAACCCACTGAAACGATATAAACGTGCTCAGAATGACTGTGGAGATACCGTGACTTTTTTTCCCTCCTCATGTAGAAGGCCATGTGCGCAGTGCAGTTTTTATTTATGAGTAAATCAGTGAGGTGTACTTTTCAGTATTGGCAACTGCAGGCTATTCAAGATGCGTGAAATGCTTCCTTATAAAAGCTGTTCAGCATCACAACATCACGGAATAGGGTGCCTATTCCGTGACAAAAAAATAAAAATAAAAATAACCTGCTACTTTCATTTGCAGTGACGATGGAGTGACGGCATCAACATGCAAACGAAGAAATAGGCTAATCACGAATGTCATGAGGTAGCGGGTACATAGGTGGACGACAACCTTCTAACCTCGCCGCGCTCATCGGTTAACCGATGTCAATGGCGAATTCTGGTCGCATATGGTTCATGTTCAGGCACCGCCCACGTTAGCTTGAAAGCTGCATGTGCGTCAGCGATCAGCAAGGAGCAGCGCCTTAAGAGCAGATGGATGCAAACAGAAAGAGAGAGAAAAAGAGAGAGATAAAGACGCTCTTTAATAAAAAACAAACAAATTTGGACGTCGTTTAATACTCCCTGACGTGCTACTCTGCATAGCAAAGGGAATCGGAAATTCAAAGACAGAAAGCGAGCTGTATGGAAGAGAAGCAGGGGGGGGGGGGGGGGGATGAGGCCGTTAGGTTCTTGATAAGGAGCATCATCGAGTAAATTTGGGACATGAAATGCTGAAATACGTAGTCCGACGTATGGGCTGACAAAGTTCACAGCGGGAAATACGTGTGAGGTTATCATGCTATGTGAAATCAGGACTGTGATTTAGTTTGGTTTGGTTTGTGGGGTTTAACGCCCCAAAGCGACAAGGCTATGAGAAACGCCGTAGTGGAGGACTCCGGAAATTTAGACCACCTGGGGTTCTTTAACATGAAATGACATCGTATAGCACACGGGCGCCTTGCTTTTCGCATCCATCGAAAAGCTGCCGCCGAGGCCGGGATTCGATCCCGCATCATCGGGTACAGTAGTCGAGCGCCATAACCACTGCGCCACCTCGCGGGGGAGTTGGGATATAAATACGCAAATAAAAAGTTCATTGTGTGTCTCGGTTGCCTAGGAAAGGCCAGTGCGCCTAAAACACTGTCCATTGTTCGAGACATTGGGGAGAGCTTGTCCATGCAGTGTTCCCAGTACGCACGCTCGTCTGCATACGTAGGACACTCAAGGAGGATATGTTACAAAGTTTCAATCGAACTGCAGTTGTCACAATGCGGACTGTTCCTGTAACGGAAACGGTATAGCGAGCCGTTTGTAAATGCGCAGTAAATACACGGAAAATTGATAATAGAATCTTATAGAATACGGCCCTGGGTTCTGATTGAAGGATAGCTAGGCTTGAATAGTTAACAGAGGAGGCTCTGGATCAAAAGTAATGACTGGAGTCGCTGTATACCTGGCTGTTGATAGGGCTCTCTCTAGTTTCCCTGTGCCGCCATAAAATAACATTGCCTCGCACATGCGCAGATAAATCAATCACTTTAAAGATGATTGGTTGGTCTATAGGATTTAACGTTCCAAAGCAGCTCAAGCTATGAGAGACGCCGTATAGTGGTGTCTCCGGGAATTATGACCACATGGGGTTCATTAACGTGCACTTACATCGCACAGCACGCAAGGCGCCTAGCATTTCGCCTCAGTCGAAAAGCGACCGCCGCTTCGAGGATTCGGTAAAGAACGTGCTTTGGGTGCTTTTTTTTTCTTTTCCAGATTCTCCAAGAAGCACAGCAAGGATTTGCTCTCCGTGTTAAACGCATGTGGCCACGCCATTGAACTCACATTGGTATGTGCGTTTATCGCATCCGCTTCTGTTATCCGTGTTGTTTGAATTTCGCAGCACGACATCGTGCGTTTCATACGCGGAGCAAATTCGCGGGCGAAAACCACTCGAAGGGGGCCAGGCTTAACACAGCGGCCGTCGAATCTGATCTGTTCGCGTCGCCATGGGTTTTAATACAACTCGTTGTCATAAAGTATTTCATTTTATTTATTGAACACGTGTCCGCCATGAAGTGCGTGACGTCATAACTCACACCAGGTGTGAACCGCACCCACTATCTTTACTATCTTTCATTTACTGCTGTGCTCGCCGTTCGCTTTGTCAGTTACGACGCCGGACTGCGCTTTAAAATGAACAGAATCGCTGCTTATTTAAGTACAAATTTAACTTTGGACAATATTGTACCAAAATAACTATTCGCTACTACAGGGAGTGGGGACAAAAGATGGCTAAAATAACAAGAAGCTTGGTACATGTGGGTGGTTTATGCGACAGCGTACAATCTGAGCTGAAATAAAAACTAGCAAATAAAAGAAAGCTCGTGTACTTTCAGCAACACATTAAAAACGAACAAGGGAACTGAATTGCTAACACATGTACCGAAATAGATTAGCTTGGGGAGGAAAGTACAAGGGAAGTTTATTAACATCTGTAATGGGTAGTCAGTGTGCCTTCAATTTGAAATTAGTGTGCACTAATATCCCTTACCCTGACTGCAGGGTGGTTTGAATTTGCTATTTGTGTTTGATTCGGGATGTTCTCATTATATTTATTGATTATAGTACTAAATGTCTGCCAAGTCGAAAAAATTTGTCAAGTAAAACTGGGCACTTCAAACCTATGCCCTGTGGTGTTCATCATAGTATGAAAATATGCTTAAAGTGGGTACCGGGGACCATTGTACTAATTTTATGGTAGGCTTGTTTCGTGTCATGTATATTCATTCGCAGTAGCCAACTGCGGCCCAAATGGTAATCGCCTTACACGCCTAAAGCAAAGCGGCTTCCGGACGTTAATGCAACGCATCCCCTCCAGCCAGCAGCCAGCAACGATATCACCCTCGGGCTTACTGGATTGACTAGAAGTAATTGGAGCTGTAGATTAGTTTTATATTCTACTGCAGTCTTCTTTGAGGTCATGGACCTGGCGTGCGTCGTTTTGGGTGGCTGTGGTGGCCTGCAGCTTCTCTGGAACGTAATACATTGCTCACTTTAATATATCTTATTGTTGATGTCGCTGGATGCGAAATGAGCAGGTCCGGAGATTGCAAAAGTAGCCAAAGTTCATCACGATGTATCCAAAGTTGCAGTGCCCACATAAATGGCTGGGCGATATAGTCCAACGTTTGTTGAACCGTATCAATTCTGGGAAACCATTCTATGCGCCTGAATATCGTCGACCGTTGTTTTCAGTGCAGGGCTAAATATAGAAGAACCCAGGTTATCATCTGTTCATTTCCTGGCAGTATTTTCGATTGGCCCCACCATTATTGGTAATGTGCTGGCAACCACAGGGCCCGAGATCCCCCGATGCATTTCCAATATCGAGCCATAGACGTATGCTGCTTGCGATGCTCCCATAGATATAGTCTAAGTGAACGGTGTCGACTAAGTTAACGTTCTTTTCTTTCTACATATTATGCAAAGAGCGGCAGCACCCTGTCCGACCAAAGTGATGCGGCAAGTCGAGAAAAGCGCTTGCTATCCTTTTGAGTAACTGCTATATTCTCGCTTTGTCACCACGTGGCCCCGTCAGGCACGTGCCAATGAGCCATGTGAGCTCTTCGTCACATGAGCAGTTGCAAGTGAACCTCGCTGCCTTTCTATACTATTCTCTCTCTCTCTTCTTGCATATGCAGCTCCCGTTGAAACTCATATGAGCCCCGCCGGGGTGGTGCAGTGGTAAGACGCCCGACCACTGTGCCGGAGTACCCGGGTTCGAACCCGACCTCGGCGGATGCGTTTCGATGGAGGTGAAACGAAGAGGCGTCGTGTGCTGTGCGATGTCAGCGCACGTTAAAGATCCCCAGGTGGTCGAAATTACTCCGTAGCCCTCCACTACGGCTCCTCTTTCTCTCTTTCCACTTTCACTCCCATCTTCCTCCCTTCCCTTACGGCGCGGTTGCGGTGTCCACAGAAATCAAGTGAGACAGTTACTGCGCCTTTCCCTTCCTATAAATAAAATAAATCAGTAAACTCATATGAGAATACGAGAACACCCCCAAAGTTTGGTCTTTCTACTTATCTATGAAATCGGTGCAGTAAAGAAGAGATCATTTAAGCATTTCAGGAAAAACAAAAGAAACAGTGGTAAATAGTTTTCGCGCTCTGCCAAGTACAGAAGCATGACAAGCAGTGCCAGAACGAATAAAACCGTAAAAATACTTAGTGCCTGGTTACTCGTCCCCTCCTTATTTGCCGTTGTGCTTTATGTCTATTTGCTCTCCTATATAGACGCAAGAAACATGGCTGAGCATTTCGCTCTGCACCGCTCCGGAGTGCTGCAAATCTCGTGAACACTGCCTCTCCGGAAGAGCAGAAAGCAACGCGCAGTGCCAGGAAATTGTTTCCCAGCTGGCGTCTGTCGCTGGCGAGGTAGTTGCTTGCGCCGAAACGCGCTTTCCCTCGGGAAGAGAACTTATTACGTACCTATTTTTCCCTCAGTGCAGCACACGCTGGAGTGCCTATTTTCCCGCATTTTTGACATTTCGATGCTTCTACTTTCAGGATCCCGATGTCTAATATAGCGCCATGCAACATCTGCCCCTGGCATGTATGTCCGTCCCTATGTCGCGTTGTGTATGCTCGAGTGTTTCCTGACTTTTATGCGCTGTTTTCTTTCGCCGTACAGCAATAACATTCCGTTTTCAGTACTGCATTAGCGTCGCGTTTTGAACCTATATAATGCAGCACAAGCAGGGTGAACTTGTGATTGCACGAGCTCTTTCTTAGGTGACAAGCATTTTTGCGTGGTCCCAACCCACCCGGTTTAGGTGTCCAACAGAAATGTGACAGGTACTGCACCTTTCCTTTCCTCTAACCCAATTACAAACCGCCAGTTTACTGCAGTGATCACAAGGCTGTGTGCGTAATCATTATAGAGTGAAAAAAGTTAAGATAAACATTGAAACCAGCGTTGTGCCATAACAAGAGAGCTATATCGCTCGACATTTGGTTCAGCAGCGTTGAGCCCCTCCAGGTTTTTCACTGTATGACTACGTTTACTCTTAACCGTGATCGAGCCACGTAGTTCCTGCTGCGCGTGTTCTTTATGCATGCACACGCCTGTTGTTAAGTTAAGTGTAATTTATTAGCTTACATGCGAAGCATAACTCCCTGAACTGCCTATTGTTTGGGGAGCGTTGTAAGGGCCCTTGTTTATGCAAATAAGTTCTGGCGTTGCTTCTTATTGCCGCGTCGATGCATGTCGTGTGCGTGTGCGTAGGCAAAAAGAAACAGCGAGTGGCACGAAAAAAATTGTTCTGAGTGAAATGGGTGTGCTGGCGTGGCAGGAAATCACTTTTCTGGGCGTTTATTACTGCAGCCTGTATAACCCACGATATTAATAGGGCTGGAAATGCATTTGACCCGAATGTGCTGCTTCTTCAGTGGCTTGTGTTGTATATACGTGGCGTGAATTTTATGCGGTAGGGTACCACAGTATATAGCACCTGCATATTATCTTGCTGTAGCATACCTTCTAACATGCCTTATATTTTAGTTTGTGCCTATGTGCGGAAGTGTGCAGAAATTAACTGCGGCTTTATGCTTGTCCAAATTTTAGGAGAATTTCTGAAGGCGGAGTAGATTTGTAGTAAGGAAGTAATTACTATTTCACCTTCAAGTAACCTTGATGTAATTTAGTGTGAGTGCCCACGATTTCATTTTCGCTAACATGTTTACCGCGCCTCCGTTCCACTAAGCCTCACTTAAATTGAGAGGCAGCCCTGGGTTGTGCGATGTCTGCACACATTAAAGGCTCGGATGTGGCCAAATTACTCAGTAGCCTCCAACTGTGCGGACTTCTTTCTCTCCGCTTCTGCTCCCATCTTCCTTCTCTCAAGTGTAATAGATACCGCGCCTATCCTTTCTTATAAAGCGATGTACAATATACAATAAAATATGAAACATCTTGACCTGCTTAGGTGTAGGTGTCCACAATTCAGTGGCGTCGACTCAAAAGTATAGGGCTCCTTACTTTCCCCAAGACCTAATTTGAGCCACTATGGCTCTTCTTTCTTTCTTCCACTTTCTCTCCCACTTTTCTATCTTTCTTTACGGCGCGGTTCAGGTGTACATGGAAACAAGTGTGACAGATAATGCGCCTTTGCCTTCTTCTGAACCAGTTATTATTATTAATATGGCAGCGCACGTCAAAGATCCACAGGGGGTCGAAATTACTCCGCAGCCCTCCACTACGGTTCTTTTTTTTTCTCTTTTCACTTTCACCACCACCTTCCTCCCTTCCCTTACGGCGCAGTTAAGGTGGCCACAGAAACAATTGTGACAGATACTCCGCCTTTGAGTTTAGCATATTGATTGCTAAACTCGGCTTTCCATGGTTACACTTGGCTAAACTTTTCTTTCCTTGGTTACACGTGCTTTTACACGGTTTAAACTTGGAATGCACAATGTTTTCCCATCGCATAAAACTAGGTAATAGCATGACTCGTTCATCTCTAATCTAACTGTGTTACCGACATGCACAACGAACATGTCGTCCCCCAGGCCAACGATACTCAATTGCCACTACGCGAATATGTACGCAAAGCAAAATCTCATAGAACACCGACGTTCACGGCGTGCAACCGCAGCCGACGGCGCGAGCTGGACCCCCGTCTCTCCTCTGTCGTGACGTCAGCGTATCACGTGGTGTGACGTCACCATACCACGTGGTCCGCACGGCGTAGTAGGCGGTGTTGAGCAACGCCCTCTTGACTAAGGCCCCTCCATGGAGGCCGTGACGTCACGCCAGTTGCCCTCGCCACCCCGGACGCTGCTTTCGACCGCCTAGCGTTCGCGTTGAAAATGACACCCAGGTGCGCGTTTGTTGCAAGTTTTTTGCGTTCGGTAATTATTAAGGGAGCTTGACTAAGTCTCGAGTTTAATTTTTTCGCACCACCGAGGTATGCACCGCCAATGTCTAAGGTAGATTTTAGACTTGTAAACAGTGTTCTGAAATAGAGTCGCAAATGCTTTCCTACAAAAAGTTTTATTGACAGGAAGGGTTGGAAGCGGCTTTCTTGCTTGACGTCTTCATTTTTTTGTCCGCAGCTTTTTTTTTTGCGCTGCACTTTGAATATGATCGTTTCTCATTTAACAAAATTTGTTCAAGGTAACGTTTCTTGCGGCACGCACTACATGCCGCACTAGAGTTTCTGGTGTGTGACCATTTTAACAGGTTTCCAAGGCGGCATCTCGCAGAAATGAAAGCCTACGGGGCTAGGCTGCCACCGAATTTGTATGTTGTAGGCCGTCATTTCACCCGCCACCGCTTCGGTAGTGGACAACGGCATGGCCCTCAGAGGCTGGGACTGATTTAAGTAAGCTGTGCAGTACGGGTAAATAGTTGGTTAAGGCATTGGACACCAGATGAAACCCTTCACTGTCAACTGTCAAAGTCTTTCCTGTTGCTGCATCAATGTGTGATAGCCTCTTCATTAGGTCTTTCTCTTGGAAGTGAAGTTCACAAACTTGCGCAACGTATGAAAAATGTGTAGTCACTTATTGCCGGTATATGGACACACTATTACATAACTTGCGTGTTATTAAGCAGTCCAGCACAGTACTGCATACTTCTGTTCATTATCCCTGTCCTGGTCAAATTCACTAAGATTGCCAGTCTTTTCACGTCAAACATTATTTAAGCACTACCTGATCTTCTGGTCGAGCACGTGGGACATGGGGAGTACGGCATAAACTTCAGTTTCTCATCATTGAATGCACGCTGGGTGTGAAATACTTCCGCGGGATGACTCTAATCCACGATTCACTTCTTGGAAGAAGGCAGCGGAGCAGGTAACAACACACAACGTAAGAAGCACATACAAACACGAGGACAATGCTTCATTCCTGCTGGCATCCTTTGGAAACGCGAGAACACGCACCTTGGGACCAGTGTCATATAGTTGCCGCGGCACACAGGAACACAACACCACTCCATGTTACGCCACGTCAAGTGTAGTCTTCTGCGCAACGCCATATCCTCGTTTCGAGCACCGAGATTCTGGTCACACCAATATTTTGCACGTACTGATACATGCAAAAATGCATGCACACGATTGAAAGCACACTTGAGCGTGGGAAAGCAACTAAAAAATAACGTCAACGCGGAGCTGTGCAGCACCAAACCTAATCAAGAGAGTGGGCAGCGACGAATAAAAAGCTGATATTCAGTTGCTCAAACATTTTCGCTCGAACCTGTTTCCGAGAACGTTCGGAGAAAGCCATTATTGGCTCATACTGTCGTCGAACACAGCTATCCGGGCGAGCGGCGCACCTGGTTGGTCGACAGAGAAGTGACACCAAATCGAAGCGACCAACCAGAAGTCACATTTTGTCTAGCGTTCCTGCCATCTGCAATCCCACACTTGAACGCGCGCCAAAGAACGCCACGCGACAGAAGCGATAGTGTACGGTCCAAACGCCAAAGGTGCTGGCAGAAAAGGACAACTAGCGTGACGTAGCCGCTGGGGAGAGGAGGATGTGAGCAGGCCTTGTAAACGTAGAGAAGGTGTTGTGTTGAGCCGACGGCGCGAGCCGGTCCCCCGTCTCTCTTCTGTCGTGACGTCAGCGTATCACGTGGTGTGACGTCACCATACCACGTGGTCCGCACGGCGTGCAACCGCAGCCGACGGCGCGAGCTGCACCCCCGTCTCTCCTCTGTCGTGACGTCAGCGTATCATGTGGTGTGACGTAGCATTCCACATTCTTTGCACGGCGGGTAACCGTCACGAAGGGCTGTGGTTTACCTCTAACAATATGCTTCGCATAAAAAATAAAGCGGCTGTGGTGCAGTGGTTAAGATGCAAAACTACTGTCCAGACCGCCGGCGGCTGCGTTTTGTTGGAGGCGAAACGAAGAGATGTCCATGTGCTGTGCGATGTCAGTGCACGTTAAAGAACAACAGGGGGTCGAAATTACTCCGGATCTCTCCACTACGGCACCCCTTTCTCTCTTTCGGCTTTCACTCCTTCCTTCCTCCCTTCTCTTACAGCGCGGTTCACATGTCCAAAGTGTGACAGCCTTTTCTGTGAACCTGTTATTAAAAGTTGTTAATCAAAATTAAGAAAAAGAAACCGCAGATTGAAAAGCAGGTGTTCAAAAGGCTATCGCTGCAACACTCGCAGCTTTCGCTCTGTCATTGGGTTCAGGCCATGCTAAAACCCCCTAAATGTTTTTGGTATGAGGGATGCAGTACATACTCCACCCTTTCCGAAAGAAAAAAACAAAACAAAACATTCTGTTTATATAGCTATCTCGTTGCCCCGTCTTTGCATTCTTACCAACTTCATATGTAAAAGGTACGCAGTACTACTTGCAGAAGACGTGCTCACAAATATTTTCTTACCGCCCCGTCCTGCTATTTTCGTTTACTGGCTTCGCGTATTTCAAATAATGAATTATCGGAACTGATATAAGAAAAAGTTGCAGCTTTGTTCGCATCAAATAGAATTAAGCTTGAAATTTTCTTAATTGCGGCAGTTACCTGCATCTGTCAGAATCAATTTTCCAGGCATAGTATACGCCATGGTGTTGGTACAAGTGTCATTACTCATAGTTCTGCTTGGGAGCCTGATAGGCTGATCGCGCCGGGTGCCAGTGCTGTGCTGGCGTTTCGAATGGAAGCGGGCACTGTTGGCCTCTACTCGCCCCAGGTGTACTGTGTAATTGAAAGTCAAAGTTCGATTGGAACCACGACTATCGGTCGAACGGTGATTGCGCTGTCGAAGAGATAAAAAGTGTCCATAACTGCCTATGTTCTGACTAGCGCTAAGGCAGCGCAAGAATACGAGACAAGCTTGCCTTGCTGCAAGAATAAGTAATGCTGCTGGAAAATGTTACGCTCGCTTTGCTCATTCGACTTTTCCAAGGCAAAAGCAACGACTCAATGTGTTGCCCAAGACGTAGTCTGGCCTATTGCGCTTTTACGCGTGTTGAGAAAACGTTTTATTAGACATCAGTGAGATAACAAATGACCAAATATGATAACGTACACGGTTAAGAAGAGGGGACACTGCACATCACATTCCTAATGACGACAAAATACATCTCTCAAAATTAGGATCATGGAAAGAGTTATGATCACATGGTGCGTATGCAGGTTTAGGCACATGCACTTCTTTGATGCGCTGTAAACGTTACGAAAAAAAAAAAAGAAAAACCGAGAACGAAGATTGACACTTGAATACAGATAAAGGACAAAATAATATATTTGCATTAAAATAGAGAGACTTCATGACTGTGAAAACAGTTGTTATTTCACCCCTTTGGATAACAGGGACGTTCTTTGTCTTCAGCAGTTTTGTGACGTGTACAACGCATCAAATTAATTACGTACAGCTAAACAAGCCCGAATCCCGACGCCTTGACACGCAGTGGTCTATCTCGCAGTCATGCATAGAAAGCAAAGTTGAGCCGTTCACAGGTCGCAAGTAGGAAAATCAATCAATCAATCAATCAATCAATCAATCAATCAATCAATCAAT
>JAJIZL010124373.1:140132-164778 GCA_023969395.1 Amblyomma maculatum | reverse complement strand
TCAATCAATCAATCAATCAATCAATCAATCAATCAATCAATCAATCACATATATGTTAACAATTCGGTTAAACAGTGAACCAACAGTTGTTCAATAAATTAATGAACAAATGAGTGGACGAAATTGGATGATTAATTAGCGAAAGCAAAAAACGAACAAATGATGGGCCAGTCATTCAGCAGGGCAATTAACTCATAGCCGGTCGGTAACCTAGCGTTTACGCGTATAGGCGCTGAGTTAAGTTCATTGTGTCAATATATGTTGCTCGCAGACACTCATTGCGTTTTCTCGTCGCGATCAGCCTTGAGATGCATTGTAACAGAGCGAAATGAGATGAAAGGCTGACGACAATAGGTTGCAAGACTAATGGGAACTCCGCAGACGCTTGTGGAGCAACATCGCGAGCAATGTCAATGACATTGGAAGTGCTGTATTCGTTTAGGACCTGTTGCAACCACCGGTCTATTACTGACAAAAGAGGTCGTTACGCTTGCACTGGGGTTCTGTTTATCATAAACTGAGGAAATGTTTCATGCAAAATTCTGAAGTCATCGAAGAGAGCTATCCGAATATTATTAACACGTCTCATTACTCTATGAGAACGACTAAACCGCTTAGAATAGCACCAGTAGGTATTTAATGGGCCGAGGGGTCAGCCTGGGGAAGCATGCTTCGTTTCTGCTTAAGTAACTAAGGAGAAATAACAGTTGAGAGGAGCGACTGATTCACTCAGTTGCTGGGGCCATAGATTTGTCCAAACATTTTGGCTATGCGGACACTCGCCGTCACTGGGTGCAGAATCAAATATCCTGGGTGCATTGACTCCACGCCTTTCTAGGAAAGAAAAGTCCGCACGTCACTGAGGCAGCAGCTTGACATTTTTCCTTCAGTTTTATTATCACTTATCGATGAAAACATAAGGCCTAGTGTTTAGTTCTTCTTCACTTATTAGTTATTATTTGCGGATGAATTTCTCAACGCTGATACGCACATAATGCAAAATCCGCTTCTATTGGCCTATGTTCTCGTTGGGAACAAGGTCGGGAGAAAAAAAAAAGTTACAAAGCAACCATTCTCACGGCATTCTTTTAATTCTTCAGTGAGGAAATTTTTTGGGGGCATTTTCTATTACAATTCATTTGTTAGAGCTAGAGCGGACACCAACACTACTCTCCTCCCTGGCACGAAGGGAACACTGGCACTGCTGCCCTACTAACGCCAGTAGTCGCACGGTCTTTCGTTATCACCTCCGTTATTATCTGTTCTTTATCGTTTAGATGCACTCTGACCACACTCCTTCCGCCGACTACCCCCCCCCCCCCCCCCCCCTCACATTTCGCCGAGACCCTTTTTTATCGGTGCGCTTCCTTGCCACTCGGTGACGTCATTCTGTGAGGTGGGCAAAACATTCATGGTAGCCAAAAAGCTATTCCGGCGATGACTTTACAAGGTAATGCAAAATATCAGTGCAGTTCTTCAGGTATTTTAACTTTTTTTAAATTTTACGGCATGCTCAGGTAAAGAGCACGTTTCTACTCTGCATATGTGCAGTTAAAGCCTATTCAGAATATTCTCATATAATCATCCTTGAATTGACTCAATCCTTTTACAGTTCTTGATTGTTATAAAGGAGATTGTGGCTCGTCGACATCACCTAGTGCTGTGCGGGGCTGACATGAACGCGTTTCTGTTATGCGCGAACATATTTTACCGATCGGAAATATTAGGGTACAATTCGCCTCCTCCTTTAAGGCCATAACTCTATTGCGTTAATGGCTCCTACCTGTTCCTTCTATTGCGGAAACTCGTTCAGTTACATGCACTTTGCTTCTCCCTATATCACTAATTTCTTATTTTGTGACTCTATTATCTCATAAATACTCATCTCACGCGTGTGCAACATAGCTACAGGCAAGCTACTACGTTATGTGGAAGACAAGGTGAGGCGCACGGTTTTAGCGTATTCATATTGTTACGACCCATTGAGCAGGGCTGATCACGAGAGGCTGACGGGTCGCTTTGTCCACTACAGAAGGAATAATTGATGACACCTCTTCTAGTGTCGCGACCCTAGCGTTCTTTTTAACCTTCGAACACGGTCCTCGAACACGAACGAAATCCGAATGAGCACTAACTAGAGAGCATTAACTCGGGAGTAAATATTGACGAATAGAGGGAAAAGGTGAAGGAAATGCAAAAGGGTTACAAAATTCAGGTCTGATTTCCTAGCCCACGCAATGGAAAGGGAAGAGAGCAAGAGACAGTGAGAAATGATACAAAATGCACGCAAATGGAGCCACGTGATCTTGGAAGGCCAGGATGGTTTTCGGGCCTCTAGGCAAACACAGCTTTGTAATCGAAATGTTATAAACTGATATTGTAAACATAAAAGTTATCAGGTGCTGAGATATTACATAAACAGTTTTTGTTTGGGAGAAAGCAATGCAGAAACTGATATATTATACATAAAAGTTATCAGGTGCTGAGGTATTACATAAACAGCTTTTTTTTTTTTTGTATGGGAAAAAGCAATGTAGACGCAAAATAACTGTGGCAACTCGCCATGCACCGTTAAGGCCGCGATTTAGACTTATTTCACGATAGTGAATTTGAATGGCAGCCTCACATATAGTTTGTTAAGAAATTACAACTCTTATTGCTTAATCTTTTGATTTCCAATTTATAAGGAAATAAAAAAAAAAATCTCATTACCTCTTCGTAACGGTAGGTGGGTAGGTAAATATGTAAATATATTGTAGCCCCATTATAAAATCTCGTTAGCGCCGCTGAAATTTCAAAATTTGGTGTATTGCTAATTAGCAGCAGTTTTCACTTGCTGCGCTGAACGAACAATGCCCAAAGTGTTCCCATATAAGTCCACAAACAGAGTACACGGCTCGCAAACTCTATATCCTTATTTAGCAGCACTGGACAGTAAAGGGCTAATAAACACGGAATATTTAGTGGATTGGAGCAGCTACCCCCTACTTGAATTCGAGATCATTGGGTATGCCATGAAGGCTGACCGGCGTGTGTCTGAAGCTTTTGCCAGATGGAGGAGCCGCCTGCCACCTACCGCTGTTGGTACAACGAAGAGTCACCTGTCAGAATTAATAGTTGGCAAAAACGGGAAAGGAACATCTTCCCTCTCCTCATGTAAATAAGATGAGGAACACTAGAATATAAGAAAAAAATAGACATTACGGAAGACTGCGATATAACTATAGATTCGGGTGTAAAAGAAAATGCTTCAATATGTTCTTCATTACTATAAAATCAGATCCTCTTTGCATTTCGCCCGCCTCATTCACAACGACCTTCATAAATTTTGGGGGGCAGGTGATAATGGGCAGGGTATAAAAAGCGCAATTGCGAAGAGAAAAGCCGTAATCATTTTGGAGACATAGCAGCTGTTCCTGAATTGGGGCCATAGAGGTCAGAGAAGCTTTCGTCTAAATAGGGACATTCTTCTGTTGAAGGACTGCGATCCATGGTAATATAAGTGGAATATGTGAATGATTGACGGGTCCTAGCGGTTTACTAGAAAAAGGTAATATTATTTTGCAAAGGAAATATTATAGGCACATCGAGAAATTATGTTTGCTATCACACTTTGTACAGACTACGGGCACAGAGCTCTTGGCACTCGCTGAAGGCATTGAAAAACCAGTAAAGTTGCTCAAGGAAGGCCTATTTCGAGCGCTCACAAGCCGTTGACCTTCCCTTTCGGATGTTCGGGATCGATCTCTCTAACTCTGGCCTCCTACGCCCCAGTCTTTCATAAAGATCCACTCGATCAAGAAGCTGTCTGGAGCGAAGCCGTCGTGCCTCTAGTACGAACTAGTACTGTACAGGTCACGAGGAAGGTGAGGGAGGACGATACCCGAAGAGGAATCATTCAAATCCAGCGGAGGAGTCCGGAAAGGTCGCCGCCGATCCTATCATCTGAGGATATTGCGTGAGCGAGAACCCTGTTCGGGGGACACGCACTACATATGTAATCGTGGCTTTGGGAGTGCAGCATAAAACGGTTACACTAATTCGTTTATTTGCTTTTAGTAGCGTGTCATTTGCACGAAGAACTGACGCATACATGTTGACTTCAGAAAGGGGCCTAAAGACACGTTTATTGGCTGTTGCTTTTTTGTTTTGTTTACATTTCTGGTCGGTTAAGTTTTTATTTTGACTAGCGTTTCCAAAGCACCGCCTACTCTTGGCTAGAGCGTCCATCTGGACTCTCGGTTGAAAAAGTGCCGACAATATACTTTATTTATTTATTTATTTCTACCTCTGGCATGCTCAGAATTCATTAAATGGGAGCATAGCTATAGGACATACTTTTAATCTTATGGAAGAACAAAACACTAGGACAATACTTCAAAATGGTGTTATTGATACATAAGACGAGGATCTATTTTCTCCTACTCGTATTCTGTTATTTATTGCTTTTTCTTGTGACTTATTATTCTGGAATCCTTGAGGCCTTAGACGTTGATATATCTCAACATTGATTTCTTTTAGAATTCATATCGGAAGCGAATAACGAATGAAAATTGTCATAAAAATTGCAAAGGAACGGAACCTGGAAGCCACGTTAGAGTTCACCAGGTTGTGCTGGTTGCGGTGTTGCAAGCTCGTACAGGAAAAGCCACGTTCAGCGCGCTACAACATTCAGCCTTCGCCAAAAATACACATCCTGATCGATTTGCATCCGAGCTGTGTGCTGAGGTCCTGTAGCAGCCCTTTAAGCCCTCCCTCTGCTTTGTACGCTTGAGGGAGGCAGTGTATGGTGCCTTTTAGAAACTTGCAATGCGGATGTTGCGAAGCGTTTCGTATTGCACAGCCCACAAGCCTGCTTAGTGGGCTGTGTATATTTTGCAAGACATTTTTATATTTAAGACAAAAATGACCATTCATGAGTTTTAATTATTTAATACTGGGTTCTTCCCGCATACTAAGTAGCGGTCAAAATAGTGCGCAATATTTTATCTGCATTAAGCGTTAGAATAAAGCAGATAAGGCTTTTTAATATTTGCGAAACTGTTAACCTGGCTTCCCCACGTTGCAGTCTACTCGACTAATGCAGCTGCTGGCCATTAACCGCACGCCAGTGCTTGACAGATGGACGTCGGGTATTTCTTGTGACCATGTAGATTTCTGAAGGATAATAAATAACATTATTTGGACATATATGCATACATGCTTCTTTTTTCATTTACGAGTTGGGTGTTCCGTCATTACACGGGCACTAACCATCGGAGTGACGTTGGATTAGCATTCTCGAAATCAGTTTATTCTGGCAACGAAGCGCGTTCGTTGACTATACTTTATTTATTTTGCGAACTTTATTACAACGCCACTTTCCGAAAGCAATATAAAAAAAAGCTATTTCTCTCTTTCCCCACCAACGTCTCTCATTCTCATTTCAGGCAGGCGAAATCTGAATGCAGGCAGCAACTTTGCAGTGGGAGAGAGAGAGAGATTGTAATAGAATGAAAGAGAAAGAGAGAGCCGACATGCTTTGCTGAAACCACATGCCCAGCGCAGTATGCTTCCCTCGCAAAGTCCGGGTACAGCCTTGGTGCGATCTGTATTCGTTAGCGATCGCACAGGCGAACCTGCCGCTGGCTGTCTGCCCACCGAGGTTTAGCTCGTCGCGACCACCAAACGGCCCTTTGAAAAATTTGCTTGCTATGCCCGATCGTTTATCTCGGGGAGCGACGACGCCGGTAGAGCCGCAGTGCGTTCCATTACTAAACTGATTTTCGCCAAGATAAATCAGTTCCTTTGCAAATGCAATTGAAAAAAAAAAAAAATAGTGGGAAGAGGTGAAGAGGAAAGCCCCTTTGAGTGTGCGAGTACTGTTTTACACTTTAACTATGAAGGCTGAAGAAGCATCCCTTTCGATCTAACATGGCCGGCGAACTTATCCTGGGAAGGAATCTACGGCTATCATGCGCTTGAAAAGCGGTTGAATGAGGCGTTGCATTTGGTCATGTGGGCGAAGGCTTGGACATCTGGGTTTTCGAATGGTGTTGACAGGAAGTTGTATACACGTGCGTTATACACCATGAAAAGTAATCAGCGTGCTACTTGAGTATTGGTTTGTAATTAAAACGCACCTGACGAGTTATTTTAGCACTAGTGTAGCGGGCGATTTACTGATTAATTCCTTCCGCATGCTGCAACCGCCTTCGAAGCATTTATGAAAAGTACAATTATCTCATGGCGGCTGTGGCTAACGTCGCTTAATGTGTATCCTGGGAAATTTTCTTGTTTATTCAGCTTAATTAAGCGTTATCCCTACGCTTGACATTTATCGCCACTCCGAAACCCTTACCAAATTATGTAGACTTACATTTCTCACGCTTTCAGGCTTGTTTCCTCCTTTAGCGACCGGAGGAAACCCAACTGGAGGTTATTATCGCTTTTATGGTGATGATATTCAGGAAAAAAATAAACTTATTTACGAGGCCGGTTCGAACTACTGCTGCCAGAAAATAAACAAATCCGTTTACCGGTGCCTCAGAAAGTTTCGCCACATGCTCAGTGTATGTTCAGTAGTTACTCGTAGTTCACCATTAGTTCTTCTTCATTTGTCAGATGCGCTGCAGTGAGTGGAACTCAAATGAACTCAAGTTTTTTTCCAATACTACCGTCACACAAAGAAGACTTGAACTGATGACTTTCCTATGCAGTACATACGATACACAGAAGGCAGGAAGATGGTTACAAGATAATCAAAAAAGCAGTCCCATGAAAAGGAGCCTCAGTCCAATAGGCAGCCATTGAACAAAGATTGTTCTAGATGAAGCGAAGGAAACTCTTCTTGCCGAAACATTGACTAAAGGGCTGATGCTTTCTTCCTACCGCGTATTAATTTGTTATTGTTTTGTTGCTTTGAAATTACGCATAACCCCAGCCATGTCTGCAGCTTGTTTGAGATGCCAACCTACATTCTTGATGCTGTGTCTATTCGTAGAACGGTAATGGTACACATTAACGGTTATGTCCACCCAGTATTCCTTTAGATTCAAACTTGGAAGCAGTAAAAAAAAAAAAACGAAATTAGATTGCATGTTGCAACAAAATATGAAATATGGAAAAATTCAATGTTTGCCCGAAAAAAAAAAAAAAGAAAGAGAAACGACCAGAGTAGGTTTCATAATATACTAGCTGTTAGCAAGCAGGGGAAACAAAATAACGTCTGAGATTTATTCAAACAAACACGCAGCAGCCCACTAAGATAGTGTCAAGGAAAAACTTATCTAAAACGCACACACACACACTCAAAACAAAAACGTCACCTGCTGACAGAAAAGGGCTGTGAGATAAGAAAACGGACTGAAACATATGATGAGAGGCGAAGTATAGGCTTATTGTCCAGCCGAAAACTATGACAAAATCGCGCCTGAAATACAGCAAACGTCGACGCCTTGCAGTAGCCGGTTTGATTCATTATTATTATTTATGGCTCTAAGTTTGTCACACGGCATAAAAGATGGTACTAAGGGGCGGTGTTACAAAATGTTTGCAGTCCAGTCATATGTAAGAAATCACATAAACTGGGGGCATAATTGTTCTTCATTAGCCATAACTGCAAATGAGACTCATTAGTTGGTGAAAGTCCTGCCTTTTGGAGAATAGTATTACACTCAAGCGATGTTCCTGGGCACGTCCAGGTTTGGTTTAGTCTGGTTGTTGTTTGGTTTGCTATGAGAGATGCTGTAATGGAAGGTTCCGAAAATTTTCTCCTCTTGAGGTTCTTTAACGTGCACTGAGATTGTACAGCATACGGGCGCTTCTTCGTTTCGCCTCCATCGAAAAGCTGCTGTCGCGGCCGGGATTCGATCCCGTATTCCTGGGCACAGCACTCGAGCGCTCTGCTTCTCGTACTTTTCTGTAGTTTTGTCGCTGTGAAAAAAAACTGAAAAAAGAAAAAAAAAAAAAAAAAAAACGCGTTGTTCTTAGTGGGCAAATGTCTGCGTCACTATAAGTTAGTTCATGTTCCAGAGCCCTACAAAAGATCTATCACGACGACAGAAAATGTGCTGTTGCGTCTTTCGCTAGAGTTGAGTCCGGCGGACGAAATCCTTGTCCTGCAGACCACACTGATGTGTCCGATAAACGAAGGTGCAGTACTCCACTTTCAGCAGTGAATAGAAGCGCTCGGTTCATGCAATAAATACTAAGTAAAAGAACCAACCTTTGACTCGTACTAGTAATGCTCTTGTACAACATTTTTTATATCGCTGCGTTCTCCCTTTTTTGCATACGTATTGCATCTGTCCCGAACAGCGTTTTGTATTACAGCGCTGTGTGCAATTTACAGCGAGTCACTCGGTAGTTTGCACGCTGCTACATATACCTCCGTAGTTAAATCATGACGAGTTTATTTGAACCAGTTAACTTATCTATCCATTTTTAAGTGATAATATCTTGTAAGACTTTTAACTTTCAAATGACTTTCTCCCTTTCCACTCGCCACATTCATGCACATTCATGCCCTGTGAAAGCGCTTATAAAGTCATTTCTGTTACGTATATTAAATTAAAAGAATATACGTCGAAAGCGTTTTTAGAATCAACGAGTATTGCTTACATGTGTAATACAAAAATAACGTTCGCGGAATTAAAGAAAATAATTCTTGGCGCAGGATGTGAACGTTCAAGGCTTGCAAGAAGAAACCTGAAGCTGCATTAGAAGCAGTTACGAAAATTATCAGAGTAAAACTAAATGCTGAAATGCAGATCGCCACCAGTGTAATATGATGTATCCGGTCGACTATATCTTCATTATATCCACTGCTTCGATATGCGACAACTATATCTAAGTTCGTGAGCAGCCAGTGTACAGCGCACTATATAGGAATTTCCTTTCCGCTCACCGCCCCTGCCAAATGGACGACAATCTGCACTGGAACTTTGCAGATCTTTCATCGTCCGAATCATTGCGTCTTTCTCGAGCAGTCTCTGGGTCGGCACCACCGTAAGTATAATTTGAGAGAGGTATCAAGGCTTCGCTCTTTCTGAGGCAAGAAACAAAACGTCCTAGCATCTCCACAGCGGCAGGTTAGTCGTCGGACACGATGCATGGTGGCTGATCGCACCCTCAACGACACCCATAAACACTCGCAAAGCGGTGGTCGCCTAGCGGGACGACACTATCATCGCGCATCGAGACATAGATTTATGCTCCGCATGGGTCCGTATCAAGCTCCAGGTCGTGGTACCGACCTTTCATGAGCTTCTAAGGTGGAATCACATCGGCCTCCTTGTTCTCCTCGCCCCTCCGTGTCTTTCCCCTGATAGGGATGTGTTCTCAGCTTCGTTCGTCTGCTTTTATTCCCGTGCCATCTGCGATCCCTGGGGTCATTCGTCTGCTTGGATATACGCGCTAATGAGATGCCCCTCTGTGCCCCCGCTCGGGGCTTGTTCTATATCTTTTTTCGACGAACATCTTGCGGCAGGCGAGCCTAGAATGTTTTGATTTCCTTTTATTCTTGTCCATGGTCCACGCCTAAGAAAGTAGTGCTTCTCGGAAAAACAAAATGATGGTAGGCTGCAATAATATGACAGATACGAATCCGAGAACAAGCCTTCTATAAAGTTGCTGGGAGGTTGTGTTAAAAACAATATTTTCTCACGCAAGAATGTAGTGAGCCTACTTGCTATAGTGTTGTTTTTTTTTTTTTGTTGCTTACTATGACGGATCATGTTGATCAGTACCGTCATTTTAACACTGTCTGCGTCGACTACTGAAAGAAGGCCTTGCTTAATGATCTTCACGTGTCTTCTTCTTGCATCAGCAACGTTGTCTATTCCGCAAGGCAAGTTCCGAAGCTCGTAGCATCTACTGATTTTTTACGGCCTTAGATCTAAATTAGTTTGTAGTCTTCCAAACTTTTGATAACCACATTCTTTAGAATTAACTGTAAGCTAGCGCTGTGTGCCGTTAAACTCCTTATTCTTTTCATGTCTGTGAAATGCAATCAAACTTTTGTGCATATTTCTTCCAGCGTTTTTGGGAAACAGTCCTTTATTTCAGCGTTTGTACAATCTATTGCAGACAACCTATATATTATATTTATTTAACAATCTTCTGAGCATTTCTAAGAGCATCATCTGGCTTGCCTTTTACTGAGTCAGTCAGGCCTCGTCCAAAGTCCTTTTATTCTTGTGAATTTCAAGTTTTTTCCTCGATGCCTGCTCTTTCTTGTCCGTGGGGCACTTTTTGTTGTTTTTTACTTATACATAGTTTGTGAATAAGTTTTCTCATTCTAGCAGGCGTGTTGCGTTCGAGTATTAAATATGATTGTGGTTCATCTTAATAGATCGTGTAATTTTTACTTTTAAACTTGGTCACCTTGTCGCATACTTTTATTAAATTTTTTTTGCTGACGTTAGTATTTATTGTGACTTCTATTTTTGCAGTCTTCCTAGGCTAAACAAAATTCTTTTTTCTATTAAATTCTTTTCTACGGACATGATTTTCATTTGTGCTCTTTGCCGCCTTCTTTTTCCCGATAATTGTGAGCTATGCGGACTATACAGTACATTTATTTTCAAATTCCAACTATAACTTGTTCTGTCGAACATGATTGACACTAGCATGATGTTTGTAGGTTTATGCAGTCAAACCTTCATTGACTGGCTTTGCAAGCGTGCAGCTTGCTGTTTTTCTCAAGCCTACGGGTACGTATTGGCACGTAGGTGTTAAAGTACTACTTTCGTTCGACATATCATTAAGGAAAACTGATTTCCGTGAATAGTATATGCACCTTACTTCCATAGTTGATGCAGTGTGGAGTTTCTTCCGGGGCGAAAGAATGCATTAAAGCATATGCGTGTAGACAAAAACAGCTCTTATGACCTCCTAAGAGCATTGCGTTCATCAGAATGTGCCAGTATGGTGACTAGTGTAATTATACCATTAATTCAGGTGGGTCCTGAGCGTTATATCCTAGGCGAGGATAATGTTAATTATTTCCTTTTGCTTTTATGCGAATTACAATCGTTCTCTGAGACTCTGCCATGCGCATAAGATGCCCTGGATATTACAGAGCTTCCTTCCTTTATCCCTTTCTTAATATACTCTAATCTTAGTGCGATTTGATGCTCTTGGCATCTTACCATGCCTACCACGTCTTCGTATCGCATATTGTGCTGCAGTGTGTGCACAATACGAAGTGTGTTGGACGGTTAGAAAACTGGCTGGCTGAGTCCAGCCCCAATTTTCGGCTTTATTTTTTTTTTTTTTTTGAGTGTGACTCGAGATTCTTTCTATGGTGTACTCGCAGTGCTACGACTACTTGAGAACCCTCGGCCACCGTGTAAAGCGCGTAGATCGACCGCCTGGTTTTCGACACCGCACTCGTCAAGGGACATCTCTGTCGGCTACACTTCATGCTGCCGCCATGGCAGCAGTAGCAACCACAGCTTCGGTGGCCATTGAAGATTAGGCCACAGACCAAGGCCCAAGGAAGAAGAGGGCAGGAAGAATCAGCCACCCGCGAGTCATTGAGTGATAATACCGAGAAGAAGGGAAAGGGACCCTTCAGAGTTGTACCAACAAGAAAGAGACAGTTGTTCCTGATCCCATGCTCTTCAGGCTTACGATGGCAAAAAGAGACCTACGATAAGCAAACCCCAGCATATTGGCGGGGCCTGTAGTACAGTCGGCTGAACAGAAATTTCTCAGCCAATGAATTAATAAGGATGCAAGCTTCATGGTGTCAGTGTCAGCACTGTGCTCCGCATACTGCCTGCTCTCAAGAACTGTGCCTGCTGGTATAGCTGCGGAGTAGTAGCTGTGGCCAGAGTAGCTGTTGAGATGTATTCCTTATCCATACGTGACTAATTATTAAAAAAAAAATAAGAATGAATACTAAGCACCAAAACGACGGCCTATAAGAGTAAATTAGCCAGCAAGGCGTCGTCTCTGCAAGGAGACTCACCGCTCACTTTCTTGAAGTCGACGTCAAGGTAGGAGAGTTATGTATATTTTGGATCAGTTATGTTCGAATTTGCCACTGATATATTATTGCCTAAATGGTCACACGTGGATTCTGAAGTTCTTCTGCATTGGAATATGTTGGGGAAGCAACGCAGCTTTACAATAGGTACGGCTACACCTTGAAAAATCACAGGCCCTCTTTTGTGCAACGTGTTTGTGGCTGTTGGAAGAAGGAAAAGAAAATGTACGGGCCTGCTACTGACTGTAGCTGAGCCACCTCTTCTGCCTCGTGCGGACAGAAGAGAGAAAGTAGAGAAGAAAGAAAAAGAAGAGGGAGAGAAAAACGGTGAGCCGCAACAGCCGTCGTTCACCACCTAAGCGGTGGCGGGTGCAATGATGGCCTACAACAGGTAAAAGTTTGGTGGCAGGCTAGCCCCCGCCGCAAGCGGCGTTGACCTACCAGTCCCAGCCCCGTAGGGCCAGGAGCAGCCACCCACCTCCCCCTTCTGCCCCTGTGAGGCGGCGCTGCTCAGCTGCCATGACTCACAGTCTCAGCGGACCTTGGTCGCCAGGGCGCGAGCGGCATTAGACGCCATTGGGGCTCCGGAATATGAGCTCCACCTAGATTTGTGAGGGCCTGGGCCAATAGGGCCTCGGTCCAAACACCTCCTTATACAAAGGAATAAATAAATGTTTATCACCACCACCAGTTCAGTTCAGTCGTTCAGTCGTGCCCGACTCTTCGTGACTCTATGGACCATGTCACGCTACGCTTTCCGGTCTCTCACTATCTTCCTAACATCACATAACTTCATCTGCAGTGCCTCGAAGATGCCATGTAACCATCGCGTTCGCTGCCTACCCCTTCTCCGGCGACCCTCAACCTTTCCCAACATCAAATCTTTCTCCAGCGACTCCTCTCTTCTCATCAGATGACCAAATTAGCTCAGCTTTAACTTTAGAATTTGACCTTCCAATGAGCAGTCAGAGTTTATGGTCGGCAATATCGACTGATTTGATCTTCTGGCAGTCCAAGGAACTCTCAAGAGTCTTCGCCAGCACCACAATTCAAACGCGTCAATTCTTCGGCGGTCAGCCTTTTTCACAGTCCAACTCTCGCATCCATACATCACAACTGGAAACACCATAGCACGAGTTATACGGATCTTGGTTGGCAGACTAATGTCTCTGCTCTTTACTAGGCGGTCAAGGCTAACCATTGCTCTCTTTCCCAGAAGCAGGCGTCTCCTAATTTCATGGCTGCAGTCTCCTTCCGTGGTAATCTTGGAGCCCAAGAAGAGAAAATCTGTCACAGCTTCCACTTCTTGTTCATTGATGCTCCAGGACTTGATAGGGCAAGACGCCATGATCTTGGTCTTTTTGATGTTCAGTTTAAGCCCAAACTTCTCACTCTCTTCTTGTACGCGCATCAGAAGTCTCTTGAGTTCCACTTCGATTTCTGCCATTAAAGTGATATCATCCGCATATCTAAGCTTGTTTATACGTTTTCCAGCAATCTTCACTCCAGCTGAAGACTCGTCCAGACCGGCCTTCCTCATGATGCACTCTGCATATAGGTTAAATAGGCAGGGCGACAGTATGCAGCCTTGCCTCACTCCTTTCTCAATCGGAAACCAATCAGTAAGACCATGCCCAATTCTGACTGTGACCTCTTGTCCTTCATACAGGTTCCTGAGGAGGCAGATGAGGTGAATTGGAACTCCCATCTCTTGGAGAGCTTGCCACAATCTGCTGTGATCTACGCGGTCAAACGCTTTCGCATAATCAATAAAGCAGAAGTAGATGAGTGTCTGGAACTCTCCTCCTTTTTCCATGATCCAGCGAAGGTTGGCAATTTGGCCTCTAGTTCCTCTGCCCTTGCGAAACCCAGCTTGCACGTCCGGAAGCTCCCGATCCACATAATGCTGCAGCCTACCTTGGAGGATCTCCAACATCACCTTGGTAGCATGCGAAATAAGCGCGATCGTACGGTAATTAGAACAATCTTTGGCACTGCCTTTCTTTGGAATGGGGATGTAAACTGACCTCCTCCAATCCTGTGGCCACTGCAGGGTTGTCCATATCTTCTGACATAATGTATGCAGGATGTTAACAGCGTCATGGTTGAGGTTTTGAAGCAACTCAGCTGGAATGCCATCAATTCCGCTAGCTTTGTTCTTAGCAAGGCTGGCTAAGGCCCATTGAACTTCATTTTTCAGGATGCCCGGCTCGAGATCAGTAATCACAACAGTCTTATGTTGGGTTTGCACATTCGGGTCCTTCTTGCACAGTTGTTCTGTGTATTCCTGCCACCTCATCTTTATCTCTGAGGCTTCAGTGAGGTCCTTGCATCGTTTGTCCTTTATCACGCCCAGCTTAGCACAGAAGCTTCCTTTGGTATCTTTGATTGTCTTATACAGAGCTCTTGTGTTCCTTAATTGGCTGTTGTCCTCAACTGCTTGGCACTGTATGTTCAGGAAGGCATTCTTATCTCTCCTTGCTATTTTCTGAAAATCCGCATTCAGAACCTTGTACCTTTCTCTTTCCCCCATAACTTTTGCCATCCTCCTTTCCTCAGCTATTTGCAAAGCCTCTTCAGATAACCAGTTTGCTTTCTTGCATTTCTTTTGCTTTGGAACTACCTTAGTAGCAACCTCTTGTATTATATCACGAACATCAGTCCACATCTCTTCGGGTTCTCTGTCTTCTAGATCTAATTCCTGAAATCGATTCCTCACTTCCACAGCATATTCTAATGGATTTTGATCCAGATCATACCTGAAAA
The DNA here is from genome assembly GCA_023969395.1 of Amblyomma maculatum. NCBI lineage: Eukaryota > Metazoa > Arthropoda > Arachnida > Ixodida > Ixodidae > Amblyomma > Amblyomma maculatum. The sequence goes on along the minus strand of JAJIZL010124373.1, from coordinate 150,038 downwards.
GCCTTCTAGTTTTCTGCGTTTTCCTCAATCGAAGCTTAATTATGGCAACAAGAAGCTGATGATCGGTGCCACAATCGGCCCCAGGCCTTGTTTTTACTGCTTTATAGCGCTTCTCCATCTCTGCCGGCAAAGAATATAATCGATCTGATTCCTGTACAGACCGTCCGGTGAAGTCCATGTGCACAGGCGCCTCTTGTGCCGTTGAAAATGAGTATTCGCTATGGTCAGGTTGTTTCCTTGACAAAACTCTACTAGCCTCTGCCCAGCTTCATTTGGCTCGCCAAGATCGAACTTGCCTGTAATTTCGGATATTTCTTCACTCCCGACCTTAGCATTCCAGTCTCCTATGAGAAAAACGACGTCTGATGATGGGGTGCGGTCTAAAAGGCATTGTATGTCCGCATAAAATCTCTCAACGTCAGCTTCTTCAGCAGTAGTGGTCGGTGCATAGACTTGGATAACTGTTATGTTGAAAGGGTGACCTTGGATCCGAAGTGAAATCATTCGGTCGTTTTTGGGGTTGTACCCTAGCACTGCTTTGCCCATTCTTCTGTTTACTATGAGAGCGACCCCATTCCTTCTCTTGGATTCGTGCCCACAATAGAAGACATAATAGTCGCCGGAGTTAAATTCTCCCATTCCGGTTCACTTGAGCTCGCTGATACCCAAGATATCAATGTTCAATCTGTTCATTTCTCACTTGACAACATCCAGTTTACCTTGCGTCATACATCTTACATTCCATGTTGCTATATGATATATCTCCTTGCAACATCGGACTTTCCGGTCGCTTCCCGACACATCCACAACTGAGCGTCCTTTTGGCTTTAGCCCAGCCGCTTCATTCGTCCTGGAGCTCCTAGGAATCGCCCTTTGTTCATCCCCGGTAACATGTGGGACGCCTTCCAACCTGGGGAGGGGGCTCATCTTCCGGCGCCATATCATTAATGGTATTGTGACTGGCCATAAGGTTTTCTTGGCAGGAAATACTGGAGTGGGTTGCCATTACCTTCTCCAGTGAATCACATTTTGTCAGAACTCTCTGTCGTGACCTGTCTATCTTGGGTGGCCCTACACAGCAGAGCTCACGACTTCATCGAGTTTCGCAAGCCCCTCCGCCAGGACAAGGCAGTGATCCATGAAGGGGATCACCACCACCACCACCACCTTAATGTGCCGCAAGGAAAATGAGGGAGGTGGGAGTTAAAAAATTGGTCGTGGCTTAGCTCAGCTAGGCCATGTGTGCCTGGCACTGGGCTGCTTACTCCTCTCCAATCCAATCTAATCCAATACAGTGTTATCTAATTCAATCCAAACCAGTCCAGTCCATCTAATGAAATCCAGTTTAATGAAGTGCAGGTCATTTTAATGAAATACAATCGAACTAATCCTGTCCACTTAAATACAAACCTGTCCAATCCAAACCATTCCAATCGAGTCCAATTCAATCCTGTCCAATGCGGAGTGTACGCTCGTCCGAAATGCGCCGCTGACTAGCCTATCATAACCACTACTATCATCCTCACGCTAGAGAGAGATAATTAAGATGCGCTACTCACTATGTTACAGTGGCTAGAACTATGTCTAGCTATGTTGTTGCATTAAAGACGATTGCCAGATGGCGCGGCGACCGCGCGGAGGTCGCCAACGTAGGCGATTGCTAGGTAACAGCTCTGTGCCTTCCGCCACGCGAAACTCCTCGTTGGTTGCCAATGTAGCTTTCTCTACAAAAGCAGAGAAAGAGGTACCGTAGTGGAGGGCTTTGGACCACCGTGCGATAGAGGCTTTCGCCTCATCTCAGTTTAGTGGCCCAAAGTGCCCCTTACAATTTTGCGCTTTCAGCTCCAATAGCGATGGTTTTAGAGCGAAGGCTCTACTAAATGCAAAATTAGAGCACCGGCAGGCTGCGTCCATTTGATTTTCATCTCAGTCTCAGTGTTAAACTTCCAAGCAATCGCAGAAAATCGTGTTATATCATTTTTACCTTGTGTCAAGTATAATAGGAACACATGTTTTATATTTTTGGGCAGGCTATATCGGGGGAGTATAACTATGCTTTCCTAAATACATGCCGTAATTATTCAGCGTTAATAGTGAAAAAAAATGATTCTTCATGCTACAGCTTTGTCATATATATTATTGAGTAACTTATGACGAGTGTAACTGCACCGAACTAACTACAGTTCGTAATTACCACAAATTAGTTGTTGTGATGACAAATTGCTACAATGATTATGGTGCTCATTAATGCTAAGTTTGAGCACAGCTCTTTAGCGTCTTTGCGATATATTGCTGCAGAGAATTTGAACCATGCTTGTATTCATGTACGTGCAGTTAATAAGCATTCTATTCTCGCGGAGCCAAACCAAACAGAAACAAATGCCACAAGTGAGTGGCACCGTTCAAAAAAATTCTCTTTGGCTCTCTTTATGTATGTCTCGCTAGGTTGGTATTGGGCCTTCTGTTCATGGGGAGAGCCTTCTGCATGTATTCCAGAGGGGGCAGATCAGATACCCGTGTCCATTTTCATTGGTGTATTTGCCATTTCAGAAAATTCTGATAGTTGTGTCCACTGATCCAACACAAAGTTTTATTGAGTGTTTAGAAAAAGTTTTATTAGACATTAGACGTTCACAGTAGACATTCACATGAGCGGCGACAAATTACCAAAACAGGAAATACACATGAATAACAACGAATGAAAGTGCACATAAGATACATCCTAAGGAACGAATACATCACAAGTCAGTATTTACATTCAGAATAAAATTTGGCAGTTCCTGATGATGACATATACAACAATGAATGGTAATATACAAGAAGGTACAAACAGTGTACAATAATCTGCCAAATAAAATGGATATAAACATATACAGCAATCGCATGTACAGTATGTATTGCACATGTGGGTTGCGATGTGAACATAAATATTTGCATTATATTACAGGTACCAAAGTGGGTTAAAAACCACCCGGACACGTCCATCCGACACGGAAACAAAAGGGCATGACCATTGACGAAGGAACACTCGCTCTCCAAGGTACAAAAGTTCCTCAGCCAGAAAGCTTACGATCTCCTTTCGTTGACGCGCCAGGACAGGGAAAAGCGCACGTCGGCGCCGGCTCGATGCGACAACCTCACAACGATTGCGCCATAACGCGAAAACGCCAGCTGCAATCAGCAATCGTTCAAAGCGACCGGCAGGACATCTACCATTTATCCAAAATCGGTTAATACCTAGACTTCTGAAACCGGCGTGAATATTGCCCTCCAAAAAACACGAGTAACGACGCATATTGCTGGGCCATGTGATGATTGGATTCCTGAAGTGGGCAGTTGGGGCACTGCGCGGTTCGCACAATGCCCCATCGTTGCAGTCGATCTCGTGTAGGCAACCCCCCCCCCCCCCCCCCCCCCTCCCACCCCCCCATCCAGAAACGTAAATGCCCTGGAAGAAACGACGCTGTGAGTGGCAACCAACAAGTGGAGTCCGCCCTTCGCCTCCGTTCCGCAGGCACCAGCGGAAGTAGTAACGTTCCCATTGACTCCACTACTCTGTTCGCCGAGATGTCTAAGTCAGGGCTCATGTGGCGGGCGTGGCGACGAAATGCCACTATACACGAATAAAAAACAGGCATCCGGAAAGCCTTAGGGCCCCTGTTGAGTGGTATTTTAGGGACAAGCTCCCTCACATTTGTGCCTAAAAAATAGAAAGCAAGCACCCGTGCTGGGCACTCATCACCCTGCAGTAAACAAAGAAGGTGGCGTAGAGCTAGCAGCCGACAGCATACTGACGAAGAAGGGACGGCAAACCCACCCTTAGAACGTGGCTGGCCGAGTGCCGCACGGCTTGCTATACCGTGCGACCTGCCCCAAAAAATGAACTTACAAGAGACTGAAGAGAACGTAAAATTCTCAGAGGTGGATGCGCTACATGTGCGAGGTACCATATTCGCCCACAGAAAACAGTGTGGACAAGGTAGCGTTTCTCCAACATGGGTAGTTCAAAGGCACTGGCTGTAGTCACCTTGCTGCGCACCTCATTTAAGACGGTAGTCCACACCGAAACTGCTATCCCACGTGCCTCATAATCAATCCCAAGTATGTGGATGGTGTCACTGTGCATAATTGGTAGGGCACCATTAAGGCGTGCTTCTGGCCTGCCAATTAAAAGATATTTACTTTTTTCAAAATTGAGAGCAGCCCCAGACACCCTACCGTATCTGTCAAAAAGATGAAGGCAGCGCAGCAGGCTCGCTTCATCACGTAGATACAACGTAATATCATCCGCGTAAGCAGTCACACGCAGCGTCTGACAGCCTAAGAGAGGGAGGCCACGGATACTTTGGTCTGTAGTTATTGCCCTCAAATAAGACTATAAGCTGAGAGCAAAGAAAAGAGGCGAGAGGGGACAACCTTTCCTGACACCTCGGGCCTCAGGGAAAGGGGCACTTTCCCACGTATCCATCGCCAGTGTGCTTTGACTGCCATCATACATGCTTTTATTTAAACATATAAAATTTTGCGGTAACTGAAAAGCATTCAAAACGCCGAATATGTAGCCATGTTCTAGCCGGTCAAAAGCTTTTTCTTGATCTAAAGAAACAAGGATACCACTAGCTAAGCGTCTCTGTGTGTAATCAATATTGTCTCGAGTGGCATACGGGGCAACCTATGTAGTTCCTTGCCAGGAACTGAGCACACCTGATGACAACCAATAAGGGAGGCCATCACACCCCTGAAGCGCTGAACCACGATGGCTGCGAGAGCTTTGTAGTCTACGTTTAGAAGGGTGATCGGCCTCCACTCTTCTGGACGATATGACCCAGGACCACGTTTTGAGATCAAAATTATTCTCCCTTTTCGAAAACTGGCCGGAAAATCTAAATGCTCAAAGCACTGTCGAAGGACATTGGTCAGTGCTGGACCGACAACGTCCCAGAAACCCAAATAAAATTCCACAGGGAGCCCATCAGGCCCAGGCGCTGACCCGCGTTTCATTAACTCTAAAGCTGTCTTTACCACTTCTAAAGAGGGAAGAGCACAAAGCACATCATGCATCTCCGGGCTGACCAGCGGCAACCCAGCTAACATTTGATGCGTCTCTACAGCTCCTACATCAATCGTAGCATCTGAACACGCCATTAGTTTGAAGTGCGTCAAGAAACGCATGCAATCCCTAGTTTGATAGGACGCAGAGTGGGGCACTCCGCTCAAAGCTGAGCTATAGATGTAAGTTCTCCGCCCAAATCGAAGCACCTCAGGATGTGCAGATGGACTACGCCTTCCACGCCAGGCCGCCGCCGAAAGGGACGAGGCTCCAACAAGGCACTCATATCGGCTATGTAACTCCTCGCACCAGGCGCGCATCAGAGGGGTATGCCAACCCGCTCTGTGTGCGATGCGGATCTTCGCAGCCGTGTCTACTAGCTCTTGAGACACTCGACGACGTAGGGAACGACCCTCTACTGAACTGTGCATGCGCCAAATTGATTTGAGCGTGTCCCATTCATTTTCAGCACTGTCAGAAAGCGAAACGCGTAAAGCTCGCGAAGGATGGTTTCACGCCTACACCGCCAACTAAATCATCTGTACGGTAATTGTGTCCGCTTGTCAAATTTCAAGACTTGCATAATCTTCTGGAGAAAGGCTGTGATATGTTTCAGAGATCTTCACGCAGTCAAATCAGACACCGTCAAAACACTACCTCCACATTTCCTATGGGATAAGGCATCTATTTTTTAACATTGATGGGATGAATTTAGGATACAAAGGCAAATGAATTTTAGGGCTCTAATCGGAAAGAATAAGCAATAGGTGAAAGAAAAAAATTAGAGGGCCTCATAGATGCCTTTCAAGAGGAAAATGGCATAAGCCTATTTTTTCCTCTGCTATTGATTGCCTCTTATCGGCCTTCGTTATTTGGTTCACAGGAAAGGAAAGGAGCAGTATACGTCACTCTTGTTCTGTAGACACCTTAACCGCGTAATAACGGAAGGGAGGAAGGTGGGAGTGAAAGCGAAGAGAGACAAAGGGATGCCTTAGTGGAAGGCTCCGGAGTAATTTCGACCACCTGGGAATCTTTAACATGCACAGACATCGCACAGCACACGGACGCTACTTCGTTTCGCCTCCATTGAAACGCAGATGCTAGCTGTCGGGATCAAACCCGGGAACTCCGGCACAGTAGTTGCTGTTGTTGCGACTGTAGAAAGAAGGAAAAGAAAATGCACAGGCCTGCTACTCGCTCTTTAGGTGAGCCACTTCCGCTGCCTCGTGCGGAGAGGCAAGAAAGAAAAAGTAGAGGGAGAGAAAGACGCGCGTCGCAACAGCCGTCGGCCACCACCGAAGGGGTGGCGGGTGCAGTGACGGCTTACAACAGATAAAAATTCGGTGGCAGGGTAGCTCTCGCCTCAAGCGGCGTTGGCCTACCAGTCCCAGTCCCGTAGGGCCAGGAACAGCCACCCTTCACCACCTTACCCTCCCGGCAAAGTGGTCGGGCGTCGTACCACTGCACCACAGCGGTGGGGCTGGTGCAGATAATTATAATTGGTTTACGAGGGGAAGGAAAGAGACTAAAGAGAAACGAGCGGCGGAAACACCGGAACACCTTGAGCACGTCCCAATGAACTTAAATCACTAAGACAGAGTCCATGGCCTAAAGACACGAATACAATCGCGCCGTGACTGTCATCTCGAGGGTAGGGGTGGCTGCTTCTGGCCCTACAGGGCTGGGACTGGTAGGGCAGCGCCGCTTGCGGCAGTGGCTAGTCTGCCACCGGACTTGTATCTGTTGTAGGCCGTCATTGCATCCGCCACCCCTTTGGTGGTGGACGACGGCTGTTGCGACGCGCGTCTTGCTCTCCATATTCTTTATCTTAATTTTTTCTTCTGTCCGTACGAGGCAGCGGAGGTGGCTCAGCTACAGAGCCAGTAGCAGGCCTGTGCATTTCCTTTTTCTTCTTCCTCCAGTCGCAACAACAACTGTCAACTCAAGGTGGGCCAGCGCAGTCGTCGTCATTGTAACAGATGACTGCAAGGCGAACCCATTTTCCGTCGTTGTTTCCTGGTAGCGACTCGTCAAAGATATTTGAAGCGAGATACTTGCGCGAACTTGATGCAGATATATTTAGGGTTTCTTGCTCGCCACTGACGCGAAGGCTCAGTGGAAGCTGCGCCAGCTTTCCTGCCTTTCCGGCTTTTCTGCCTGCTTTGTTTTTTCTGTGTGCATCTTTCTGGCTGGTTCATCCTAACTTAATTCGATGCAGCAACTACTCCAACAACTAGTTCTATACTGATGTGATGTGTTCGAAGCGCCTGGATAACGCGCACATCGCATAGGCTGAGCAATGTGCATATTCTGCGGCGTTCACGTAAACCGTGTGGGGTTCGTTCACGTGTGCTCTGTGTAGGGCGCGTGCTGTGGCCTCCCGTCTGGCCAGGCTATGAAGGGGTGCATGTTTTATTGCGATAGCAATACTATAGTGTGTCGAGCGCGCCGGCTGGGATGGCTCGTATAGCAATGAAAGCCGCCGGCGGCCGCATAGCGGCGCTGTGGTGCGAGAGGGTGCGAGCCGGTTTCTCGCGCACATTGCGCCGCGCTGCTGAGAGTTAAAAAGAGAGCTGCGCGTTGCTTTGGCTCACGTTTAATACTTTGTTTTAGAGCTCTTTCAGGAGCTTAGGATTGATATAACGTTTTAACATGCTAATGTTAATATCGAATTGCTTTGTGCAGATTGCTCGAACTTGAAAGTTCAATCGGTACGTGAGCCACACGCTAACCCGGTAAACGCACATGAGAGCTTTCGCGTTTGGAGGAATTCAAACTCAAAGAATACAAGTCACGAAACACAGATTCGGTTTAATAGAACGAAGGCAGCATGTTTAATCAAAGGTGACAATGCGAGTGGAAGGCAATGCTGGCATGTTCTTCCCACTTGTCCAGATATCCTAAAAAGTCTTCCAAGAAACGCATGTCTGGGCTACCCGGCTTAAGTGCATGCTTGGTTATCCTAGTGGTCATTACTCGTATCAGGCGATTGATTAGCTTGACGAAGTCTTCTGTTGGTTGCACCCGAGTGTATATAGTCTCCACATGCCGCCGGTGCAAAAAAAGTCCTTTAATAACCTCATCTCCAAAAAGTTGGAATGTAAGGTCAACCTTCATCTTTTCAAAGTTATTGGGTCTTAAGCATAAGCTAGGCTGTCATCCACGGAAGGTATCCGCATCCATGTAACCGGAATGAGAATGTCCTCAAACGGATGACGGCCTCTGTGGTGGTTAGGTGTCTGCAGTGTAGCCTGGCTGCCACTCTGTTCACCCACAATGCCCGCTTCACTGGAGCCGGAGGAGTCGTTGCAGTCTTGAAAGCCAGCTTCGAGAAAACAGGAGCCCTCGTTGATTTCCGAGCTCGAATCGCCGGGTCCAGTCCCTGCGTCCCGCTTATGGCGTTTACGAGCTGGTTGCTGCTCGCATACGTTTCTTTCCTTCCTTTTTGGTGCCGTCTTGGGCACAAGCTGTGGAGGGTATAATGTTAACGTTTTGTAAATAACGATGTTAAAATAACCATCTTCTACATGCTTCTGTTTCGCACCCCAGTTATGTAACCCCCCTCGCATAATACTCCAATCGGAGCCCGTGAGGTATTTGAATAAAAATAAATAAATAAAAAAACAGCAGAACACAAACGAGGATCCTTTACTTACAGCGGCTAATTAAGGTACATCGCGGCCTGCGATTGCACAAGGTTTTGCCGAAGTCACCATCTTTTGAATGAAGAAGCTGACGAAGCTTTTTTTTTTTTCTCAGATACACAATATGCACGAGACGCGGCCGGTTAATCGCGATGAAGCTCGTTGGTAATGCCGCGCTTACGGTGAAACATGCGCCTAATATATAACCGCATCCATATGACATATGTGTAGCGCAAAAAGACAATCGAGGGACACAGAAAAGGTACACAAAACAGGTGCTGTCTGTAGCGCCTGTGTACACTCTTTGTGCTACACACTGCCATGGAGCCCCGTTACCGACTCGCCCAGGTTTGCATCCTGTGAATATAACTGCATGCTCTAAAAATGTTTCTCGCCAACAAAAGCAGTTGCCGTTTACCTTCCGTCATTTCTATCGATGCTTCGTTCCCATTGTACAGAATGCGTAGTTACGTAGCATCATATAGCGCAGTAATACGTACGCTCCTTGATCTAGCGGTAGCGCCGTTTGCCAAAAAAAGCAAGTCTTCTCTGTGCACCACCGCTTTCTCTTTGGCATTTTTCTCTGCAGTCTAGTGAGAGGCACTGGGGAAACAACAATCGGGAACCGCGCTTCACCACTGGCGACACAGTAAAAAAAGAAGGGATACAGGCGAGCACAGAACGCGCGCACAAAACGAGAGAAAAAAAACCGATGCAATCGTCGCCGAGCAGGTAGAAGTGCGGAACGACTCGCATGAGCAAACACCTACACCGTAAATAAACTACTGCACTTTCGTGAAAGCAAAAGACGCGCAGAAGCAGGTTTAACACGCACGCACAACACCAACAGATTGCCATATTCTGAAGAGAGAAAACTGCGTCGTCTGCTCAGGTGGCACCCTCCCGACAAGCAGCGCCCTCTGCCGCTAACGATTGGCTTTCATTGCAAATAGCGCCATCCTCGCCCATAGGGAAGCGCGGGCGCTCGTCTCACTAGCCAGTATAGCAATACTGCGCCAAGTTTTGAGCCGTCGCGTATCCCCGGCGGAGGCCATGCTTGACACAGAACAGCCGAGCAGGTGGTTCGCCGTTGCCTAGCAACCGCTTCAGTTGAGCTCCGCCAGATGGCGGCGCCGTCGGCGCGACAGATGGTTCGCCGTTGCTTCGGCCTTGGCGTGATTTTTTTGCTATGCAGGCTGCTAAAGAGAGGTC
>JAJIZL010124373.1:93528-119941 GCA_023969395.1 Amblyomma maculatum | reverse complement strand
TCACTCACTCACTCACTCACTCACTCACTCACTCACTCACTCACTCATCTTTCTGTCTCAAGTTAGCACACACGGACGCACGCACATACGCTTGGATATCCACTGCAGGTGGTGTGGAGAGAGCTCAAAAAGAGGCTGCGCCGCGCTTTTGATTGGCGTCGGATGAAACATGTACATAGAGTCGAATCATCTGCATGGGAACCTTTAATGCGAAGCATAACAAGGTGTAAAAGTGCTTATGAAAGCATAGTAGGGGTAAAAAGTGGTACACGCCTACTCTGCATTTTATGCAGATCGGCTGTAATTTTTATACTTGCTTCTAGAAACCGTATGCTAATACACCTTTTTTAAAAGGTTCATAGTTGGAATGGGCATAACCGAAATCGACAAGCACTAACGACTGCAAAATCGGTGTTCTGACCAAACACGTATAATGCGGTAATATTTTATCCATTATAGAGTAAGCCTTGTACTGTGGCGATTATGTAACCGATCCTCACTTAGGATTACCGACTGAAGTACGAGGTGAGGTAAGCGGTGGAGAGTTATTGGTCGGAGGTGGTCACGAAGTATGCGGGGAAAAAAGGATGTAGCTGAACGCAGGACAGCGAATATTAGACATAATTGGAGAGGAATTTGTTCTTTGGGGGGGCAGTAATCGGACTGACGAATCCACAAAAGCCAGCGCAAGAAATTCCCCTCAGGTCCAGGCAACGAGAACATCAGGTGAATGTTAAGAATATTTATGAATTTTCGTTTACTTATCCAGACTACAGAGAAGCATGAAAAACCCGTGTAATTAAGATATCAAATATAAGTGCTAGGCTGCATACAATACGCATATTAGGGCATCTACATGTACAGTACACTTAAAAATGTGTACATATTCAAACGCGCGCCATAAATATATTCATAACGATGCTAACCGTTGTTCGTTTCAGCGCAGGCTTTGATAGTTTAGTTTTACCAGAAGCGCTAAATTGTGCAGTCACCGATGTCACAGCACGTGGACACCTTGACCATTATAAGAAAAAATGTGGTTTGTAATTATTTCGCTAATATTACCGAAAACTGTTGACGTATATATGACCCGTACCCTACTTGACAATTCGGGCTCGACAGGGAAAGATACTTTAGGAGCTGGCGGGAAGGGACAAATAGCAGTCATTAAGAAGGAACTCATTCATTCATTCATTCATTCATTCATTCATTCATTCATTCATTCATTCATTCATTCATTCATTCATTCATTCATTCAGCTTTATCACCATCCACTACTGCGCAGTGATTTGTTTGTCACCTGATGTCATATTTCCACGACTTGATCATGTCTTCAAAATTAAACGCGCAAAGTGTCTTTTATCATCTTATGCCAATTGATTCATACCTCGCACTATCATTGAATGGAATATCTTGCCATCGCACATCGCTACAGAAACTAACATAAAAAAATTTCATGAGCTACTTCGCTGCGACGGAAATGTCTAGAATATTTTGCTGTTCTTTCTCTTGATTGTATACGTAATATTTAGTTAATGTTCCTTATTGTAATTGTTGTTGATAATTGCATCGTGTTTTTTACAATTGTATCACCCCCCCCCCCCTTCCCTGTGTAATACCCTCCTTTGGAGGGCCTTTAGGGGTAACCTGAATAAATAAATAAACTAATTAATACTTTCAGCCTTTGCAGGCTATTATAGGAGTAGAGGAAAAACAAAATGCACATTTATAAAAGGAGCACATTTCATTACCTATAAAAATTCAAAGGAAAATACAAGCAAATGCACTGGACGTAGAGCAGAAAATCAAACAATACAGCCAAACTGGACGCTTTCTGCGGCTAGCAGCGAAAGGAGGATGGTGCGCACATTACACGATTGCTCTCCCACTCCACCCTGCAAAAGTAAAGCGAACTGCGGAGGAGCTCTACCGGGAGTTATATTCCTCACACTGCCGGGAAGGTGCGGGAGGAAAGGAGCCCCAGCCTTCTGAACCCCAGCCTTCTCTACTCCCGCTCTCCTCTTCCACGCATGCGCACTGCGGGTCGTCGCCGACAGCGGTTGACTGGATGGGCGTGTGTGCGTGCGAGAGCAGCGGCGGCGCTCCGCCACGTGTCGTTTTCTAGTGCTGGTCAGGCCGCCGCCGCCGCTAACGGCACATCCCAGACGTAACCCCTGGTGGCCGATCCCTGAACTAGCCTCATCCGGACGCCGCCACGGGAGGCGTCCCGGTTTTGATCCGGCGAGTTTTCCGGGAGCCGCTCGTGTGCCAGGGACTCCGGACGCCTCTTCGGAGGAGGGTCTCGTCGACGTACCGCGCCGAACGCCGCCGCCGCCACCGCCGCCGCTGCCGCTGCCTCCTCTGGGACGGGAAACGGTTGTTTGTGGCCTCCGCTACTCTTCGCTCCGCTCTGGACACGCACCTTCGCTTCCCCACTTCATTCTTATGTGGTCGGCGTTCGGCTTCCCTTAGTTGGCTTAGTTCTGTGACATTTCCTTCCCCACTACAGTGTATAATGCTCTCGCTCGATGCTTGCTTGATCGCGGCTGGTTCGCGTGGTCTAATCCTACCCACTGCTTATTAGCCTCTCCAATCTGTTTTCTGTTGCTGCAGTGAAGCTGTTTCACTTACTTCAGTCCTCGAATCTCGTTGTTGTTCTAGTTGCGCGGACTTTTAATAGAAGTTTGACCCTTCAGAGTTTTTTAATGTACATTGGGCCCCTCCAACTGCTGTAGAAGTATCACGCTGAGAGCGTGGATAGGGAATCGTGGAGGATTTGTTGTTTAGCCTGTCGGCTTGCGAACCCTTTACTTCTCATAGTTCAATCCTGTTTCTGCATTGCAGTCTATCGACGTAAAGCTTTCCGCTTTAACACACAGGAAAATATTTTTAGCGACTGTTGTTGGCGAACAGGCCTCGATCGAGCATGACTCCACGCCAACTAGCTTGCCTCGCGGTGATAGGCCAGGTTTGGTTCTCGATTCATATTCCGTGCTCCAACGTCACTGAGGACGAAGAAGACTACACTTCCGACGAAGACTCTTTCGTATCTACAGTTCTCAACTTGTAGACGGAGCGCTGAAGAAGAAAAAAAAAAAAAGGAAGCGTGTTCGGACCTTTCGGCATCTCAGTTCTCGTTTATCTCCACTGTTGGACTGAAGGAAGAAACTTTCCATTTTTGTCTGTTTTTTTACTTTTTGTATATCTGCCATCTTTGTCTCTCCGCGACCTTTTTCAGAGTACGTTTTGGAACAGCGCGCGCAATTTTTGCCTTTTCGGCGCCGCAGCCACCTGTGGAGTGGGGGCTGCTTCGCTCGGATCGGACTGCGCTGCGTTGGACTTCGTCCGGTGACTCCAGTTTTTGTGATGTAGTGGTAGTGGCGCTTCCGCTTCTGTGTTCCAGAGAGCTTTTGAAGCGAGCCATCGGTTACAGGACGACGTGAGTGTGCTTTTAAAAAAGAATTTTTTAATGTTTAATTCGCGAATTCTTACTGCAAAATTATCTGTGCAACTCGATGTGATGGAAATGATATTTATTTATTTTATTTTTTTTTTTATTTATTAGAACCTCAAGGGCCCCCAGATGGGACATATACAGACAACAACTGCTAGACGTTGGGAATACTAATGCTGTCTCCGCTACGTCTGTATAACGCACCAAATATTTTGCAGGATGCGTTCACACGAAGGCAAATTTGTTGCGGCACTGCTCCGAATGCCAATCATTTTATAATGAGAGGAGCGAAGAAAACAAATGTGTTGTTTTGTACTTACGTCGTTTGAGGTGGTTGTATGTGGCGACTCTGCGGGAAAAAAAGCCTTTCTCGCAAACTCGCATCTTTTAAAATTTCTTTCCGGCTGATATCGCCGAAAGCAAAGATAGTGGGGGGTAATGAATAGTCAGAAATTGTTTTTAGATCAGTTGGCAAAATACTGAATGCATGTTTAATGTCTAATGACCGTCACGATGCTGATGCTAGCAAGGCCTTTTTTTTTTTTTTTTTTTCTGCCTTCAGCCATCAGGAGTGCCTTCTAGTCGGAATGTCATGCGGCCAGAATAACGCCGCCTTTCTTTTTCATTTCTAGCTGTTCTAGCTTAGGATGTCTCTGTTCCAGGAGATTGTTCCAAGGAATGTGTTGGTCTAATTAGAGGTCATTTGAGTGAGACATTTCGTACACCAGTGCTAACAGATGGGTTTGTAAAATTAGTAAAATGGAAAATTGGGGCTAGTTAGTTTTCCGCTACTTAAGGAGCAGCGGACCAGGAACGGTGACTGACAAGAAGGGATAAGTGCTGAAATTACAACTAAAGTTTATTCAGGAACGTGTCAAAATAAATATGGTACAACAGCACAAGAAAGCTTACCCGAGCTTGCTTGTATTGTATTGGTATTGCGCTATATTTATTCTGAAACGCTGCTGAATAAAATTTAGTTGTAAGTTGAGCGCTTCTCCCTCCTTCCTGTTTGTGTTTATTCCTTGTGCGTTGCACTTTAATTATTGTTAAATTTAACTGAAACGACTTTGCGGAATTTGCTGTAGTGTCAACACATATTTAGAGGCTTTTTGTTATAAACTGAGACACAAAAACGCGAATTGAAAGTAAGGAGACGTTTTGAAGGGGAGATAATGTAGTGTCGGTTTCACAAACTATGCATCGTATGAGAAATGGGATGAATATTACTGAATTATTTTTGACGCAGTCGTGCATTTTGGACGACTCGTTCTTCCACCATAACGGTGTGCGACCAAGTGCGACCGCTCTGTCATTTTATGTCACAATAGTTAAGTGTAGGCCCACCCCTGTACTGCCATCATAATCCATGCATTCGGACGTTTAAAAAAGCGATGTGTTCACAGGCGTGATACCAAGTTTTCGAGCAAAACCTTTCTTGTTTATTTCGCTTTTCAAAGATGCAATGGGCATACAGTCAAATTCAGGCAGATTTCTATACAGTTCTTTCTGGCAAGAGGAAATAAGGCTCCATTCTGGCTGAAGTCAATGTGTGTATATTTTGCTTCAAAACATTTTCTTGCGCTTCTGGTTTATTTATTTTTTTCACTGCGTACATAACCACAAGCGGCACCGCGTATAAAATGTAGTACTCACAAGTTCTTGACGAGTGAACATGGGTGCTGTTTGGTTTCAAGGCTAATAAGATAATGCACATGCGAATATGTATTCCTTCTAGAACAGCGAGCTACACGCGGATCACTGTTAACGTGGAACAGTTTCGTACAAATCATAAACGAATCTAAAGTTTAAGATACCTTCTAAAAGCATATGTTTTTCTGCAGAAAGTTATTTGGGCTCAAACAGAGCGAAATTGATCATTTCAATTACATTGGTGTGTCTTACTATGCAGAGATGCCGTCAATCAACCTGCTGCCGTTTTAAGAGTGAAGCTATTATTTACTGTCATAATCAACGCACTTTTGCACCATAATATATCTGAGGGTTTGGGACCTCTTTTCTGACACGGGCAGAACTTCCAGCGAAAATATTTCGTTCGGAACAAATAAGCATCTAAATATGTTTAAACGCAGTCTTCATGACAGTTTCTGTACTTGGAAACGCCTTTAAAAGCACTTATCCTGAACCCACCAGTATATAAATTACGTAACGTAACACTTCAAAGTGACCTAATTCGGAGTTTACTTTCGCACTACGCACAGCATTCAGCTCGACTCCAAACAACAATGAGTGGTTTCCATCGGTTCCCATTTTGTCACCGACTCTTTCTATTGGATGCTCGTCCCAGTATGGGGCATTTAGTAGTGCTGAAATTCAGGAAATGAGTCGTTACATGAATGTCTGTTTGCTTAGACTTTACAAACAAAGGCGTTCACCATCATTATCAGCAGATTTAACACCTAGAGAAAGAGCTGCGCTTTTTACGCAAGGGAAAGTACTTTCTGCCAGGCAAAGTAGGAGGCGCGGCCATTACACGAGTAAATACGGCAGTTGAAAAAAATGCGGCATGTGGTCATTAGAATAGCCATTCAATTTTTTCAGGCTCGGAGACATGACGCTGTCATTGGAGCTTGCACACTGCATCCTCGCAGTTTTCAGCCCACTAAGCACTGTTTAAAGTTCATTTGTTCTTTTCCCCGCTTAAAGATGCAGTAAAAGTGGCCGTACATTCGTCACGATCT
The DNA here is from genome assembly GCA_023969395.1 of Amblyomma maculatum. Lineage (NCBI taxonomy): Eukaryota > Metazoa > Arthropoda > Arachnida > Ixodida > Ixodidae > Amblyomma > Amblyomma maculatum. The sequence goes on along the minus strand of JAJIZL010124373.1, from coordinate 113,785 downwards.
CTAAGTTTTCTCGTCGAAGCTCTGTCACAAAAGCACGGCAACAAGCCTTCAGTTCTCCTTAAGTTTCGAGAAATCAACCCATAAGATGAAGAGGACAATTTTTATTTATGGGTACATAGCTGACAGGAAGATAGTGAGAGACCGGAAAGCGTGGCGTGATATTGTCCATAGGGTCACGAAGAGTCGGACACTACTGAACGACTGAACTGAACTGAGATAACATGAACGCATAAACACGGACATACCAACTCGCCTACATATCTGCGCTCTTTTTGTGGGCTTGCGACACACAGCGATGTATGCTGATTTACTGTTTCCAATAATGTAAAGATTTGACGCATGTTCGAATTTACCCAATGTCAAAAATGTGTCCAATACTTTTCACAGTTGACGTGAAACTCTCTTCACCACTATCCATAATATGTACGAACAGTTGAAGAACCATAGAAATTGAGTTGAAGCGCTATACTGGAGCATCAGAGGACACTACAATATATATGATATAAACATTGACGATGTGAAGACTCCATGTGGTCATTCTATGGGAAAATATAAACTCTGCTGGCAGAATGCTAAGATACATGCTGTTATAGATACATTTATTTGGAATTAGTCTGTTTTGTAATTCAGAACAACGCAGTTTTTTCAACAAGAAATTGTTTAAAAATGCAAGTTCGGCGCACATATTACGATTGCATCACAGAGAGAGAGAGAGAGAGAGAGAGAGAGAGAGAGAGAGAGAGAGAGACCGACCCTTTAATTAAGAAGAGAGATTTTAGCCGGCGTTTAAATTTCGCTGCCATACTACTCTGTGTAGGAAGGGGAATTCGGGAGGTAAAAGATGGACCCATATATGCCATATATGTCTGCATATGATTCCTCGGGGCACTTGCAAGTTCTTGATATTTACCGTCGAAACACGCCCCGTTTGGCTTACTACGGCAGTCTTAACTACCAGAGGCGAGTGCATAAGCTACTTTGAAGAGCTTTTGCCATGCATTGGAAGATTATACCATTCTCAACAGTACCTTTAGAGCAGCATTTTACTATATTTCATATGTGTTTCCCAATTGCTGACCAAAAATGCACCTCATTTTTTTTTTATTATCATTGTATATTTAACTACTCGGGCAGTATACGTTAAAAAGCAAAATTTTTGCGGCGCATTCGAAGGCTAGACCACCCTGTTAGCCTTAACTATGGAATATTACACAGTATTCGAAATTTGCGTCACACTTGAAAATGATGTCCAACAAATCTGGACTTGAATGCGTAGGATTCAATGAGAAAAATATTGTTAGACTATTATGATTTCATCTCTGCTCATATATGATCGGTGCAAAATATTTTACTTCTTCTATCTCAGGCCGCTGTTCATTTGCATGCTTAGAATGTCACTGCCCGTAGGCTTCAGCACGTTTGTTCATGAACTCAAATTTCAGCTCCAGTGAGCGAACCAGTTTAGCAAAACGAATCTGGGGCAGGGATTTCATACAGTTATGAGCAGCAGGTTTTATTGAAATTTATTACTGCTCTGACACATGCATTAGTTCTGTTGTCGTGGGATGTTTAGGTATTGCTCCTGAGCAATTAATTATTTTTTATCCTGCCGCCATCATCCCAATATATTTTGGATCATGGTGTTTACCGATTTATCGGATCTAGGTAAAGTGTCTGTAACCGACTGTTGCAATTTGAACATCACCCCACAACAGACCACGGCGGTGCGCCACACTATCTGCTTTGCCGTACATTGTCCTGCGTCGGCTGTGGCTACATTGTTGCACCATTATAGGACAATTTATTGATGGATCGGGAGGTGTGCACTACTTGTCTTTGGTATTTTACTAAAAGCAAAGCTTTGAATAGATAATAGGCAGTCAGGCTAATGAGGTGCTGTGCTGATTGGGAGGTTAATTAGCCGCACGGTGTTTACAAAGGAACAGTGCAATGATGTGACTAGTAGCTGATCTTTGAGAAGGCGTTTTCTTTCTTTACTACATTATATATCCCCGTTAAAATGCGCTTTGTTATCTGCGGCTTTTTTACTTCAACATTTAAAAGAATACAGACCGTAATATTATTGCCATTGCAGTAAGTAAAAGTAAAGATATCAGTTCAATGAACACAAAGAAAACAATCGACAGATGCTCCCAGCCCTACAATCTTCCTCTAGAATATTAAAATTGCGCATAAGAAAAGAAAGGCCCAAGCGCAGCTTTAGTTCTTGTAGAGGAAGCGAAACCAGAAAGAAAAAAAAAATACATGGGTATAACGCAGCCATTTATTCTTCAGAGAGGTGTCAATGCACACGAGCTGTCACTTATACCGAGTTGAGGAAGTTTAAAGAACGTGCAGCAGTAACAGACGTTCGTTTCGGCTGCAACTGCTACCTACAGCCCGGTCGTACTTTTAAGCCGAGCAGATGGTAAAGTTGTTTTCGGAATTAGTAGCTGCAATATCTTAAAGCAGTATCGAACATGATGTTATCAACAAGAAACTACAACCATTCTTTGTACGTTTTAAGGAAATGAACCTTATAAGTTTCCGCCGCCGCATTGCATGTATTTATTAAGAGCAATTTTACTTAGTTAACATTTTGTGATACAGTTTTATATCTTTTTAAGCCACAACCGTACTGAACATAGTAAAACAGTTTCCCAGTACCGCGATGAGTGTGTTGATTATTTTTTTTTCTTTTATTTGTTCCTCAGACAGTGTCTATATGACGACTACAAATAAATGACAATATTTTCTCTTTTACAGGCGGAGGTCAGTCCAAACCAGTCGACACTTGCCGCCATCTTCGAAGTGCTTTGAAGAATACGGTCTGGAGTTTCAGGGAAAGCCTGTTTTTCTCAGAATCGCCGAAGACTCTCAGAGAGACTAAAAGGGGAGCTCACCGCGTTCGCATTCAGTGTGCAAACAGGGAGCTTTTCTGCAAGGAAAGTTTCGCGAACGTTATAAAGCCAGTCTCGTTACACAGTGAATTCTGGGCGACGCCAAAAAAGAGCCGCTTATTGGTTGCGGAACAGAGACCACGAAGGTAAAAGTTCTCTGAAAAGCTCGCCACTTCACCGGGCTCGGATTGTCTCGAAACGCCTGCCTGCTTCAACTCCGACATCGAATTTGCTTCCTTCGAGAGCGACGCGTGCTGAACCAAAAGCGGATCAGATCGGACAGTCGCAGATGTTTCTCTGCGTCCCGAGTAACTAAGTGTTATTTGTTTTTTGTTTTTTGCGTGGCTCATGCTTGCGCTCATAGGCCGTTCGCGCATTGCAAGACGTACGATTACGACACCAAGCGTCAGGTATCGTCGTGGGACTGCGCCTAGAATTTTCTAGAAGCTGACAGCTCCGCAGTGCATGCCCGCTAGCACAGGTACCGTTGTGTTGTCTAGAAGCTTGTTTAGGACCAAAGCCTTCTAGAAGAAAATAAGTTACCGTGATCCAGGAAATGCGGCCGCCTAATGGTCACCGTTATCTCCTCATGCAACTTGGATCACTAGCCAGTGGGTCGAGACGCAAAAGTGAACTATAGAGAGGAGAAACTTTTGGTAAAAGAGTGCACACTAGCTGCGAAGATATATAAGTGAATGTAGTTGCTTCACTTGACTGATGGCTATGTGGTTGGACAAAAAATACTGCACGCTTCAACTGCTAACAGCACTGCCGCCGTGGTGGCTGGATCTAGTGGAAGCACAGGAGGAATAGTGGCCCATTGTCTCTGGACTTCGAGGATAATAGAGACATCGTGCAAGTCGTGCTCTACTGACTCTTCCGCAGCTGGATCATTTCCAGAGTACATCGAACAAACTGGGATCTGCCAACTATTCCGCAGCGACCGTTGCGGTGCCCGTGGGGATGGACTAGTGACGTTATTTGTGTACCGGACTAGGCAAGTAAGGAAAAAGGAACACGTGGTGGCGGGCGTTCTGTACTCTGCACTATCCTCGTCACCGTCGCAGTCTTCGAGCCGGGAGACGCCTGCGAGGCGGCTGCTGCAGCTCCGGACGTGATGACGTGCTGAAGGAGGGGTGGGGGGCTGGCGGAGGTCGAGCGATGAGCGGAGCGCGCTGCTTCGGCTGGCAGCTCCTGTGGATAGTCCTGGCCGCCTGGAACTCCTTGCCCACACTCTTGCTGCTGGCCGACCCACTCGCGCTGCGAGCCGACGCTACCACACCGGCGAGACCCGTCATCAAAATTGGTGAGTCCGTGCCTTTCACCGCGCTTTGCTCGCACGATACACGTGACGCAGGTTGGCCAGAACCATGCTGTGGAGTTACTGTTTCGGGTTGTGCTGGCATCTTACGTAACTGAAATCGTGCCCTCTGCGCGAGCTGCGCGCGACTGATGCACAGAAATAAAGAAAAAGAAATCAAGATGAGAGAGAGAAGGCTAAAATGATAGAGAACCCGAACAGTACGCTTGGTTGGTGCAAATCCGAACGTCCGAACAAGGGAAGTGCTTGGTCTTGGCTACAGCACTAGAGAGGAGACAATATCTCTATCAAAGTTGGATCATTTCTACTCTATTGCTTTACGGGGGTTTGATGTCATTCCCTCAGCTTTTAACACTCACCCGTCGAAGTAGTCCAAAACAAGTCAATCTTTAGATTGTACTATCGAAGATAAAAGTGTCTGGAACATGCATCTGCCTGTTTTGAACTGGAAGTATGAAAAAAACGAAGAACTGACTTATTTTTCCATTACACATCAGCGTACTCAAGTCAAATTTTCACGCCCAGAAGCATGGTCTAAAACTAATCACCGATACAAATTTCATGTCTTTAGTTGCGTTACTCTTTTCCAGAATTTTCGTTCGCCATTACGTTGAGGTGGTTTGCGTTAGATTTCAACAGATAAACTTTTCTTCACTTACAACACTATTTGGCACTTGAAGGGCTATCACAACTTCCATGTGTCGAGCCTAAGGTTTGTTTTTGTCGGATCCAGGCTGCTTGTCTTCTTCTCGTCTTAGGTAATTTGTATTCTTTTTGTGACTGCTAATTTAATTTGACTAATCTTTTCTGCTTTGTATGTAGAATTTGTAGTCGCATGGATAGTGAAGCCATTTGATTTCAATTTATTTGGTCCCGTAATATACGGGTCCTGGGAATTCAGCTGGGAAGGAAAGTACAGCACTGGAACATCTCGCTTCTCTTAACAACATGTTTGCGGCGTATGCTGCTTGATTGTTCATCCATGCAGGCAGAAACCAAGTCCAGTCGCTACACTGTAGAAAAAAAATGTGATTTGAACTTATTTTGTTTTAATCTCAGGTCCGAAATAATAATGAAATGCGTTGTGAAGTCGACAACTTCACTGCTTGTTACTCCAGGCGATGTTGTTGCGTCGTGGTCTCACACTGTTACATGGTCACGTGACTCAAGCTCGTCTTAATTTGACGTTTTTTCGGAGTTTTTAATGAGTGTGTTTTTGCACACTTCACAATGAAGGCTGAACTCCATAGTTTGTCGCAGCGCACCTTAGAGAAGTGTTTATACAACGCGGAGGGCCTAAAGAAAGTCGGTTTTGTAACGACCGGATAACACCTATCCACTGAAGAGGTAAACGTGCACAGCAGAACGTATCTGAGGGAAAAGGAACTATTTTTAAATTCCTTTTTTTTTTTTTTTTTTTTTTTTCATTGTGATGCGATCATCGCAGCCTCAGTTCAGACGTTTTTATTTGGGAGGGAAAAGCGACTTGTCCAGTTTTGCCGAACGTTTAGGCTTTAAGGAGCTTCTTGTCTCGCAATCGTCCCCGTAAAGACGAGTGTCGGAGTCACTCCGAAAAGGCCTAGTTTTGTACGTACTAAGGAAAGAGTCACGTGATAGCCTTGAGGATATTGATCCACAAGGTGATACTTTTGGAGGCTCACTAAGCATTCTTGCAAGATGAATATTTTTTTTTTGTCAAACTGAAACAACTTGTCAACGATACTTCAAAAATAATACCGTTAAAACGTATGCCTGGGTTCAAAGTTCAACAAATAAATACGAAGCATTCACATTTGTCTCTGTGTTAAACTTGTTCTATATTTATTCGCATAGTACCGATAAAAAAAGAAAAAAAGTGTTTGATCACTAGATACCATCTCTTCTTTTTTTTTTTTTTTGTACAAAAAGAAAATTGTTGACGGTCAGACACACACATGATAATGAAGCTTCCGATAGAAGTTATCTCTTTCTTAGGAACCAGCAGGCGGCAACTGATGTTTTATAGCATGATAATTTTAAGCCTTTCTCGGTGAATACAATTTACCTAATTGTCCTGAAGGGTGTGCATTCGTTTTATGTTGTATTTGGAGTGTGCAAAGCTATATCGAGCGCTGTCTGCTGGCACCATGCAATTGAGGCATTGCCGTCGGAAAATTTAAGATGTGAATTTCTTGCACGTCTATAAAAATAAATGAAACAGCAGCGAGAGACCGATATCTTCGCAGTGTTTTGAAGAGAAAGATTACACATTATCTCAATCGCGACACCTTTGGTATCATAACTCGAGCACTAGGGACCTGCGCTCTAAGGGACCGAATGGTAAAACTCCAGTCATAATAAACACTGCATCTTATAACGTAACCAATAACTGCTTCATACTCTGCTTTTTCAGTATCCGTAGCTGAGTATAATGGTTGATTGAGAGTATGTTAGTAAGCTCTGGTTGGCTGATGACATTGCACAACTTAGTACCTCAGCAGAAAACAAAAGCAAAAACGAGACGCATAATTGCGATCATAAGCACAGAACAGAACGTATTGTAAAATTAAAAGCGGGGAAACGACAAGGTGGAGTCAAGGAGACAACACAGGGCGGTGCTGACAAGGAACACTTATTGGAAACACACTTGAGTTATATGGATCAGACGCGTGTAAACTTCGGTGTCCCACCCATTGGCTCACAGCCAAGCTATATTAAGTTACGGAATGTGTGTTGAAAAGTTCTGAAAAAGATTAGTAATGACCGTCACTTTGAGAATAAAATTATGTTCGTGATAAGAAACGAGTTGTTGGCAGTACCAAGGGCGTGCATCTGCTCAGGCCAAGCATTGACGTCCTATTTGGAGCTTGAGAAAACGAACGTTTGAAGGGAATGAAACTAAATGGAGGAGCATTTGGCGATGACTAGCAGGTTATGAAGAGGCTGACATCTTTCAAGAAGGAATGTGCATAATATTTTTTTCCTGCCAGTACCACTCTACATTGTTCGAACTTAGAGCATAATAAGATAGCTCGAAATCATTATCAATGCAGCGCGTGATAGCGCGGGAAAGGTATGAAGGGACGTCACAATAGTGAGAAAACTTCTATTGAGTTTATCTAAGCATAAAAAATAAAAGAAAATAGGTTGTACAGCACATGTGGTGTACAATTTAAGGGATTTGGCAAAGTCTCTTTTGGACGTTGCTCAAGACAATATTCGAACTGTATAAGTGATTTTTGGGGGTGATCACTCAGGTTTTTTTGTATGGACGAAGCTCATCAGTCACACAGTCTCTTACCTTTAACTCATCTTAAGAGGATATAATGCAAGAGTTTCATGTTTGTACGCATTGTACACGCATGAAGGCTGATGATGAAGACTTGCATTGCACATAGCACGAGTGGGTGGCAATTGCACACACACACACACACGTCATAATCGGCTGTAGCGAGAGCTACGAGGGTTCCGTATTCGCTTCTCACGAAAAGTTCTCGAAATCGAAGCCGCTGCCCATTGGGGCGATTTTTTCAATGGGAAGGAATTCATGCGCTCACCACTACCGACCAAGAATCTTGTGCGATCTTGTTTGTGCTGTCCTTCTCACTTGTTAAGCTGTTTCCTGTGGTTACAACCACGTGGCCTGGCGCACATATTTCAAACTATGTCCGGTATAGTGACTCCAAGGGGCAGGTCTCCCCGACGGGTCTTTCAAGTTCGCCTGCCAACAGAGTGACTTGCTCAGCAATCACTCGTCCTTACCTTATCTTTTACAGTGCTTTCGCAGTAAAAAAGAAAAGAAAAGAATACAATTGCAGGGGATTCTAGTCGGTCTTGTTTGAAGCCGGGTTCCTGGTTTGAGTAGCCGAGCATCTTAACCACTGAGCCACAATACCGGGCGCTCTTCGCATTTATAAGAGCCTTTAGGTAAGGTGAAAACTCCTCCATTTGATGCGGCGGCTTCCAGAAAGCTCCTCAAGTAGGGTTAAACTCATGACCTCCGCTATCAAGGGCTGCATTGCACCGTAGCGGATCCGGGAGGCCAGGGTAAAACTTCTGCGATTTGACGTTGCGGCTCCCATATGACACCAAATGTACAGCTCAGACTGCAGCACAAAGCCCTCAGCCTCAGAAAGTTTCTATGAGGTAAGTATCGTGTAAAAAGAGCAGTTACACCGAGTTAGAACAAGTAAGACGAAGAAAAGCCCGTGATATCCGCCATTTTATTTTCTCCATGAGATCATGAGCTCAGTAGAGGTTTCAAATGAGACTTGTGGTTGGGTTTTATCGCGTTAATTATATGTAGTGATGCCACATTGAAAGCATAAATGCGGGAACTCATCTAGAAAAATGGCGAAACGAAGAATACGTGGAAGAGCAGATAAGCAAGGATTCACGCAGGTAACTTAAACAGAGGAACACGAAGCTCGCTCATACTATAGCCTCTCGCCGTCAATCTGTCCCCTCATTGTGCACGTAAACTGTTCTACCGCCGTGGTAGATCTGTGGTTAGGGCGCTGGACTGCTGTGCCCAAGAAAGCGGGATCGAATCCCGGCCACGGCAGCCGCTTATTGGTAGAGGCGAAAAGCAAGGCGTGCGATGTCAGTGCACGTCAAAGAACCCCAATTGGTCGAAATTTTCGGAGCCCTCCACTGCGATGTCTCTCATAGCCTGATTAGCTTTGGGAAGTTAAACCCCACAAACCAAACCAAATAATTTGCGGTGTGCCCTGAGTCACGTGGACAGAGTCATTAGGATGCACTCCGTCACATTCACTCAGTGCAATAGTGAATGTGAAATGCGGTAGGCCTACTTTGCTGGCGTGCTCGAAAGAAACTCCGTTTTCTTCCGTAATCTCCCTGCTGAATAAAATATACCCACCGAAAACAGCGAGACAAGCGAGCAAAAAGTGCGGAAAAAGATATCGAAACTTTTAGAGCACGTAGTACGTTGAACGGGAGGCAGGCTTTGCCGAGTTCACGTGTTCCAGAAGCGCCTGTAGGGCTGAAAAGTTCCGCGGCAGCGCTTGCTTCCCTAACGAGCCGTAATGGACTCTCGCGATTCCGGCCCAGCTTTTCATTATATATGTATATAATCGCTTGAAATGCATTCCCCGTTTCAGCGAGCGTGCTTTGGGTGATTTGCCGGGCGGGAGTGAGCCTGTGGTTCATTTGCTGAAACTCCCAGCTTGCACCTTCGATATTGTCGCTTTGCGTGTGGCGAGTCCATATATATGCCAGCATGCGGGGCCAGGAGATCCGGAAGGATATCGCCTACTAGGGTTAGGCATGCCTGTCTGGGATCTGCATGGGCCCGCCGAGATTAAGGAAGCTTCGGGGGATAACCGGAGTTTGATGGCTGAAGCACTGGCTGCCGCTTCACAACGCAGTTGCCAATTTGCTCACTTCAAAACAGACCCTTGTGAAAGCCACCGGAGTTGGCGGTAGAAGCGTTTCACCAACTAAACGCACTGTGAAAAAGACTTTTAGAAACGTCGGCAGCTTGTTGACGCCATTAACAGTTGGGCATTCTTCTGCAATCTTCCTAGCAGCGTGTCGAAACACAAGAACAAATTGGAGGCGTTCTTTTTCCTAATTGTTTCTCCCGGATATATGGCGTTGACATGCCTGACAAGCACGACGTATACTTTGGCAGTATTAATTTTCATAGATGCTATTTGCGTAATATGATGTTCCTGACACGTGCCATTTCTATTTGTGCTATCTACCTCGCCAGTGGTTGCTTGAGAATGAGACCAAGGCACCGTTGCATCTTTTGAAATATCTAGTAGCGTATTAGCTTTAGACAAATCCATGAGATACCTCCAAGCAGAAAAAAAGGGTGCGCAGTGGTCGTTACCCTGACCGTGCTCTAACCCTGTCGATGGTGGAAGAAAGTTAGACATGAAATTACGCCCTCGTAGATGTACGTTGATCTGCAGTGCGACGTTCGTAGGTGACAGGAAAAAGGTGTATTTAAGCTTCATACAATTTCCGTTTCATGTTTTATACTGCGCGATGACTGCAGGCATACGTGAGCACGTGAGCAACACACCCGTCTTTGCACGCCTAAGTTCAAAGGTCGTGATGTTTTCAAGTTTGTCACACTACCGTTTGTTTCTTTAAGATGTGAAGTCCGCATTACCACGGTGACACAGGGAAGCGTATACATGCTATTGAGGCGTTTTGGACACCTTATTTGGTTTTTAATATAGGATGCCTAAAAGGAAATCAATCTGTAGGCTTTTTCCGTTGTCGGGGTTACGAAATCGCTAGCTTCTAGGCCCGTGACGTTTTTCAAGAAGGGTCGTCCAGATGTGTCACTTATCTTCCACTTTCGTACACGTTTCTTTTTTTTTTTTTTTTTTTTTGTTCGCCATTACTTTGCTTTCGCACGTGTTTGGTGCGCGGCACGCTACTTGACTTAGAGAGTGGTGGTTTCGCAAATCTGCGCTCGCTCTCTTCGTACGACGCTGGCGAGATATATTTCATACACGAGCTCCAGAGAGCCGGGGTGTGCCGAGTGCGAGCAGCGATGCAGACCTGCGCTGCGTTGCCGCGTATTTCACCCAGATTGCCAGACGCGCGTTCGAGAATTCGCGAGCGATTTGTATTGCTGGTTGTTGCCGTCGCCGCTGCCGTTGTTGGGGCTGGCGATAAAGAATGAGGAACAACGGACAGCGAGAAGGGAGGCCGCGCCGCCAACTCTCGCGCTGTGAACGCCTTTGCATGTGGGCGGAAACGTCGAAAAAACCCGATGGTTACGAAACGAATTTCTTCGGCTTTGTCTTGAATCCACTTTATTCGGGGTGCCGAGGTATTACGTGCGCATTTTGCTGTTGGTTTCACTCTTGCTTGTAAATATTTCAACGTCGAAAACACATTTACTTCTTGGCTCGATTTCTTTAGCTTTTACAGAATGTTTGCCTAAATTTCGTGGTTTTGACATAGAGGCTCCTTGTTTATTCACGTCCTGCAGGTGGAGAATATGGGCGAGGTGATTTACATTTGCTCCTCTGCTCCTTATCTTGTTACGTCGAGTGGTGCTACACTGTTCACTTTCAGCTTGTTGCAACGGCAGTTGCCTTTTCAACACGTTCAAAGTGAACGTTGCAAGCAAAGAACAGCTCACTAGCCGACGTCATGCTCCACTGTCACACTAGGTCACAGTACTTATACTAGCACTGATTGTAAAGAAAGACAAAAAACACGTGGGGCTGGTATGGAGCTAACGTACTAAGGCAAGCAATGCGCGTAGTAGTAGCGTATTTTGCGACATCAGGGAGAAACTTGGCGAGGCCCGTCAGCACGAATGATGAAAGGCGATTAGCCGTTTGCAATACTGATGTAATTAGGCAGGTGCCCAGATAGGTCCTGAAATGGCGGTATCACAAAACGCATAATTTCATCGAAGGTGTGAAATTACAAAATGAATGGTATGCGCTGCCTTTTTTTAGCATGACACGCGGACTGCACCGCTCAGACTCAGGTTGCACCTGTCTTTGCCGATTGTGTTTCCCTCAATTCCTGAGCTTTATCAAAGGCCCCGTCCCCAAGAAATTCCGGCGTCGGTGTTGTAAGCGTTCTAAGCAAAAAGTCACGGGCGTGGCTTTGGCAGGTGGTAGTTGGCAGGTTGCATAGCCGAGCACTGACTGGTCGTCGAGTTAGGAGACCACATGGCGTGGCCGAGTTTGCAGGGGCTGTGAAATCTGGCTTCGTCATGGATATGGGTGTTCGACACCGCTATGCTGTCTTCCAGGACCAGTGAATCGTGCTGTTTCTAGGCAAATTCGCGCGGCCTGGTTAATGTACGGCTTTATACCTATATATCGGGTGGTCCTTCATATAACGTGGTATATCGTACGACTGTATAATAAACATGATGTGTGGCATAACAGAGGTACAGATAAGAGGCGACTTATTCAACGAGTAGCAATGTCAATGAACGCGATCGAGGAAACGCATGGGAAATGAGCAAACGGGAGACATTGATGCTGTCATATCATACCCTTAAAGAAAGATCTTAAGAGTTTCCCTGCCCCCGCCCTTTTGTTTTCTTCGTTTAATTCTATTAAAATCTTCTATAGGTAATAATCGTTATGTGTGGTATTGTCTTACACTTAGTGCGGCTTGAGCTATACGGGATTGCGTGATTTTGTGACGATGGTAAGAAAGCAAGATTTTGACAATAGTATTCTTAATATTAGTTCTCTAGAGACATAATAGAGAGCGGAACGTAATGAAAAATTAGGAATCATATATTGGCGGACAGATGAGCACTTTCTAAAGTCAAAATTTAAAACACAAAACGACGATGGTTACCAACTCCTAAACCACTTCGAATGTTCTGCACATTTTTATTGCAATCAATTACTTGAGCATATAGCCCCATGAAAAACTTGCGGTTCTCAGTGAAAGCCAAGAATATCCCGCACGAATTTTTCAATGAAACGATAATAACTTCCATCCGCAATATTTACTTTTAAACATAAGAATGAAAGCGAATGTGCGTGAATAAATGCAGAAATGCTTGCAGAGTTTGTTATTAAACATCGTCAGGGCTCTGCTTGGGTTCACCATTCTTCCACACTCTTACGAATGGAAACGCACCGAATGAATAAATTCCTTTCGATTGCCTTTACTTTAATTCATTTACCTTTACCTTTCCAATTACTGTAGCCTAGACGAAAAAGGCTAAAATGAGCAACCGTACTGTAAGTAAGAGTAAAGGCTGTCTTCTTCGGTTCGAGGTATTTATTTATATTTTGCACAACACATGCAGCTGTTCATCACAGCGGGTTCACACCAAGAAGAGCAGCAGAAACAAACACACGAAGAAATGCCCCCCCCCCCCCCCCCAAAAAAAAAAAAAAAAGAATTCCTTTTCTACTTTTGTTGACACGGTCGTACAATCAGCATTGTGAGAAAAGCGGAGAGACAGGGAAGACCGACCCAGTTTTAGTTCGCAATTCCACAAGGCAGAAATTCACTCCACGTGTCCAACGAAATGAACGAAACCTTTCTTCAGTTCTCTCGTTCTCCGGTTGCTGAATTCTTATTTCTTTCTGGGACTCTTTTATTTTCACTGATTCGAGTGTACAAGCGATACTGCAAGCATAAAACGCTGCGGATGAAAACGTGTCGCGTGATTCCAAAGTCTGTACATCCTTGCACGAGGAGCAATAGGCGCAGATGAAGGAAAAAAGATTATTATATGCGAAGTAAACAAAATAAAAATTAACCCAGGGGAAACGTCAAAGAATGCGCAAAAACCAATGACAAGGAAACAAAACGAAGAAACATTTGCATACAACACGCCTTGTCGAAGAACGCGTGTCAGTCGTGTTTCCCCCGATTGTCCGCACTTGATTCATTTCCTCTTCGGGTGGCGTAACGCGCACACCACAACCTCCCAGCCTCCTACTCTTCTCCGCTTTAGCGTAGCGCCTACCCATGTGTACGTTACTGTATTGCTTTTGCTTTTTTTTTTTTTTTTTTGATTCCCATTCGTCTTGACGTATTGCGTCGGCGAAACCCAATAATGCATTTCAGTTCCCTCCTAGTTCCTACGTGTTCGATGATTTATTTCATTTCACTGGTCGGCAGTGGCTTTCTTCTTCTTTTTCTATCAGTCAGACCAAGCGTAAAGCTGCACAAAACCGCGGAGCTGCAATGGCGGTCCTGCGCCTAATCTGCATTTCATTTACGCCGAGCTCAAAGTGGCTCCTCTGGTCGCGCTGCTACTGCCGCCGTTGCTGCTGTTGGGCACGGATTTTTTCCGTTTAGCGTCATAATCTTGCTCATAAATAGATTCGCGTTTTCTCGCCCCTTTTGCACTGACAGAGTCTTTCTCCTACCTCATTCCTTCTTATCTTCTTTTTTTTTTTTTTAATTTTCGGCGGGGATCTCCGCGTGGGATAACGCATCTCTAGTGTGCGCAGTTGTGTACAAGCGGGATTTTAGTTTCTTCAAAGGCGGTTGAAAGAGATGGGAGGAGCGAAGATTTCTGAGAAAACGACCTTCTTCAAAAAGAAAAAAAAAAAAAACATTTTACACACAATATGCGCGAAAGAAGCAAGAGTAACAAATACGCTCTGTGAACTGACAACTCAATCATATTCATAAAAAAGGACAAAATAGTCGTGCTGTGCACACAGAAAAGCGTGCGGTTCAAGGTTTGTACGTGCGAGGAATTTCACACATGTGTTTGTAAATGTACACGCTCTTGTCCTCCAGCCTTTTTTTTTTCTTTCTCTGTTGATGGGCGCATTTTTGTTTTGTTCTCTTTCTTTTAGTTAATTTTCATGCGATACCGTGCGCGTTTTGTGTGTTTTTTTGTTACATGGGCGGAAGAAACCTGTACAAAAAACAAATCTGTAAAGACGAGCCAGGCTGTCACATTATATTCTTCACAGTGTTTCTATCCATCGAATGAAGCCTGTTTTTCTACAGATCCAACAAATCGTTTTCATTAGTGTTTTGAACAGCGAGGAGGTCTTTGTGAAGAAACGCGGGGAATGGTAAAGAAAGAGCGCTGCTTTCAACTACATCTCTTTGATGGCACCACTTGCTGACTCCTGCACAATGTCCATGTGTCGAAATGATGCATTTTGATCGTGCCAGAGCTGGGAGCTTACTTCATCGGAGGCAGTCAGACGAACCACACACGGCTGCCGGAAACCTGAAAATGAATTCTGTGTGCCTCAGATACTTCAGTTTCTGAGGTGTATACCCGAGTGCCGACTACGTGTTTCGCAAGAACAGTGGCTGTAGCCGCACTTTTGGCGACTGTTGGATAGAACACAATGTATCTGTACATGATCATGAATAGAGATTTCACAGCGCGAGTAGGTATAATTGGCATGATGGGGAAGATTTAGCAGGAAGAACAATAATATGATAATATAAAACAGCTCTGGGAAGAGTGTCATATATGCTTCTAATAATCATATCCAGCGGAGACAAGCACACAGCGGAAGTCAGAATTCTGTTTGTCACTCTTCTTATTTGGAAAGGCACAAACAAAATCCTTGGGCTTCAGTAAAAAGCACAAATAGCTACTGTAAATTTTGAGTAAGGGAACCTCACTCTGCGACAAACACTTAACAAGCTCTGCATTTTACAAGGACGGCGGCTGCTGCAAGAATTTTGTTTCGTACAATTTCCGGCGGTCTCTAGACTGGTGAGTGAGGCATCGGCTAACTTCACACACGCGTCGTCGAAACGGCTCAGATTCACTTCTTGTGGCCTGAACGAACATGGAGAAATAGAAGGAGATTCCCTAGCGCTCACCGGAGAAGTTTGCCTTAGAATTATGTCTCACAGGCCGCTTAGCATGCAGCGACTAAGTGTAATGCAATGCTCAAGCTAACCAGGTACCAACACAAAAACCCTTGTTAACCTAGCTAAGGAGACTCACTAAGTGCTGACGAGGAGAGTCTGTGAGCAACAACATAAGCCCCTAATCCGCGCATATATAGCGGCAGTACAGAATTCTTCGAGGCACACGAGAATTCGCGTGATTGAGGCAGGAGTTTGTGCATAATTTGAACGTACGCGGATCTAAACATAACAAAAGTAGTTGCCTATGCAAAGAAGCTCTCCAAGTCTTCGCACGCATTGCAAGGCGCGACTCATAGAAGGCCACCCGAGTTCCCAATTTCTCCGAAGAGTGTGGGTAGGGACTATAAGAGGGGGAACTCCGAAACTCCCCGATCGAGAGATTACTTTCTAGTTTATTCTTTTTGCATGACGCCTCTAAGCTCAGTGCTACTTGTTTCAATTCTGTTTCCCTACGCAGTATATGTATGGCTGAAAAAAGGTTCCGTAAGATTGCGGTGAGAAACTGGAAGCTGGAAACGAACAGAAAGGAGTCTATCGAAATTCGACTACAATCAAGCAAAATTACGATGCTGGGACCTCGTCTTGGAAATGATTAGAAATACTCGACAGGTGCTAGAAGATGAGTTCATCTCACTAAACTTAGGCCTCGTTTTATAAGGCATGACTTGAGTCAGCTTGAGACTGCCTTTCACCTAGCAAGCTTTGGTCACATGTGACCGCAGGTTTCTGGCCGGTAACAACGTCGGCTGCATATATATGTCGATGGCTATAACAGTCCGATAAATCGTGGGCATCGCGTAAGTATGGATATCTTTGACACTTTCCTCCAAACTTTGTAAAAGCAATTTCTGGTTTCAGCTGAGGCTAGCTCAGGAGCTCACTGCGCTTAAATGTGATTATAGCTTTAAACATAGGGTCGTGATGGCCAAAGATTGTACCTTCTGTGTGAATTGTTTTTCTGACTTCTTGTCCCGGAATCCTTTGTCCGGGGCATTGTCGCAGCTTTGGCGGTAAAAAAAAAAAAAAAAAAGAAAACTGGGTTAGGGTAAAAATTATCCCCTTCTCTTTCTTCCAGCGCGAAAGGTAAAAATCTTTTTTTTTTTTTTTTTTGATCGGCCCGAAATTCTCTTGCCCATTGTGTCGTTTTTATAGAAATGCTTTTCGGTGTAGGAATGCATTAAACCGTTACACTTTCAGCGTACTTCCTGCATTTATCCGTCCAGCTCGCTGGAAAGTTGCTGTCTCAGCTAGTTCATGTAAATTGAGGAGCATGGGAAAAGTATATTTTAAAATACACCAGTTTCATGGCAGGCTCCTGTAAGCAAAGGAGAGTAATTGATCTGGAAAGAAAATAGCTTTAAATTAGGTGGGAGGGAATCAAACCCAGGCCCTCCGGATTGCAAAACGGCCACTCTATCTATAATGTATAAACCAAAAGGCTTGGTGGATCCACCATAATAATGGTGGACCTGCTAAATGCGTGACGTGAACGGCAGGGGCCCAATAACGCAAACGCGAAAAAGGCACCACATGACACATAAAGGTTATACATATCTGAATGCGCGGTATCATGGCGGATTGACCACAAAGAGACTTCTTCAAAACGTCACTTTTTATAATTTTGAATTGTTTCATGATGCGTTCTCTATCAGGATTAACCATGCGCTCGTAACCTCCCTCACGCGTGTAACTGTGCTTACAGTGGGCGCGTTTGTATTCTTGGTGTGTAGTATCCAGAACTGCGGCGTAACGTACACAAACACGTGGATAGAGACACAACACAGGCACACACTACCAACTGTAATATCAAACGGACCACACACTTTCTTTCCAACACTGAGCCGCAACTTCCTATTCTACTTCCAAGTACATCTCACTCGCACCTGTTCTTTCCCAAGCATATGTCTGCTACTGGTCAGATTGGCCAAGGTTTCCAGTGCTTGAATGAAGGGTTGCCTTGATGTGTTTTGGCCGTTAAAATCTCAAGAACTCGGCTCGTTGTTTAAATGTTCTAGGAGTGAACGTGAATTTTATTAGCTGCAGATGTGTGGTGGCTTGTCTAGTTTTGTGTCTATGTGGTGGAAGTTGTGGCTGTCATGCTTGGACGATGTGACTGATTGACTGCAGGGATGATTGTGCTGCTAACATTTATTGTTGACTAGACATCTGCTTGGGAAAGAAGAAGTGCGCGAGAGGGATGTACTTGGGAGTAGAAAAGGAAGTTGTGGCTGAGTGTTGAAAAGGAAGCGCGTGGTCTGTTTCATATTACAGTTGGTAGTGTGCGCTTTTGTTGTGTCTCTATCCACGTGTTTGTATACGCTGCGTCGCAGTTCTGGGTACTATGCAGCGCCAACTCGTCCCTCAAGCTGTTATTCTGAGATGTCTTCTTGGTGTGTCATTGCTGTTGCTGCCTGGTGTGCTCACCGCGAGCAGATGTTCATAATAGAGAGATTTAGCTTACCGTGATCCGCGATCCGCCACCGTGCCCCACTCCTGCACGTGGGCGGGACGCACAAGCTGATTGCTCCCTACGCGGCAGGTCTATGTGCCAACATCCAGTATGTGGCGCCATCTATTGGCATCAGAGTGATCTGGGCATGCGCAGTGGAACCCGCGGTGGCGGATCAGGGCAAACTAAAACTCTCTTTTAAAGTGGTTAGGTCGCTCATGCTACTGGGCCCAAGAATACGGGATTGAATCCCGGCCGTGGCATCCGCTTTTTGATGGAGGCGAAAAGCAAGGCGTTCATTTGTTTTGCGATTTCAGTGCACGTTAAAGAACCTCAGGTTGTCAAAATTGTCGGCGCTCTCCACTGCGGCGCCTTTCATAGCCGCTTTGGGAAGTTAAACCTCATAAACCAGACCAAATCATGAGTATCTCTACTGCAACGCTATAGCGTCGTCATTGCTTGCATCCACCAGACGTGTTTGCCTGAAACACGTAGTACTTCGGTATAGGTAAATAAATAGACAACTGGTTGTGCCTGGACGCTGATAACAGGCGAGGATTATATGTCGTGCAAGCTGCGCTATGTCATCACTGCTGTCATGTGAGTAAGATGCGCAATGAAGAGAGTGCAGAAAGATGCCTGTAGTGACAGGCGTTTTGTGCTGGTCCTTGCGTATTTTGTTTCAAACAGAACTTTGAGAAACATGCATGCTTTCTTACAGTGTGCTAATCTTGTTGTTCCAGAGTTGGACGCAAGTATTTATCTACTTATTTTACAATATACTTTGGCCAGTTCCATGTTGCATATTGAAAGCTTAGGACTTCCGGGAAAGGGCTTGCAACGACTACTCTCCTTTTACATTCCCACTTTTCTCTTTCTTCTTATTACGTGCCTCCTTTCTGAACGTCTCGTCAAGCAAGCCTCGATGTAACCTGGACCTCATCGCAGCTCGCACGATTAACCTGACTCGTTTACGTGCACTGGGCGCCTTCTACGTGCAATTGCCACGCGCGCGCTTTGTACGCTGTCTTTCAGTTCCCCGTATGAGGTCCACCAGTAGTATCTAAGCTATTTACAGCTGCCAACCGAACGGCTGCAGCGCACCCGTGTAGTCGAGCTAAAGGACAATAAACGCGCGTCACACACGTTTTTGTTTTCATTACACGGAGCGGGGCGTAAACAAAAGGCTGTAGCGTATGGCACTACTGAAAAGAGCCCCTCGAACGGCCGCGCCACGGTCCAAGGGCGCTTGTTTGTCGAAGACTCCGGCGGATTGCGCCTGCGCTCAAGCTCTGTCCGATGAGGCCATTAATCTCATTAGGACTTATCCGATGCGCCGACGTCGTTTGGGCAGCCTCGTATGCTTACAGTGCGCACGCTTCGTCGTCATGCGTGCAGAGAAGCTCGGTGTCGCGTTGACAGTGCCATCGTTCCCTCAGGGCCCGAAGGGGTGGGAGTCAGGAAGCAGCCATGGCGCGACGAAAAGACCCTTCAGGAAGGGTGGCTCATCATTCGCTCGGTTTAGGGCAGGGGTCAGTCTCGTCGACTTCACTGGAGGACGAGGGTTTGGCTCTTCTGCTTTTGTTATTGGCCAGATCAGAATTTTAGGAATAAACTGCTTTATTATCCCTGCTTTTATTGTCGGATTTTTGTTTAGGTATGTTGATACTGGACTTCTGATAATGTCAGGAAAAGATACCGGGAAATATGTTGACTCTAGGTGTGGTTGCAATTGACTGTAGCTTTTTTGATGGCCTTGATAATGGGGTAACTTCTGCGGCAATTGCAGTAAACGAGAAATTTTAATTATCTAAATTCAAATCGAAGAAGTTTTGAAATTATCGTGGTTCGCAATAAATAGACTATCCGAGATTAATCGAATATCCATAAAGCGTGTTCGAAGCTACTAGCTTAGTTGTCAGCGGGTTGTGGCGAGCTTGATGGATGGCTACAGAGAAACGCTACGCATCATAGCATAACCCAGGGCCAGTTAAGATTACATGGAACATGTAAGGACGGCTTACTGATGTAATCGTGACTTTGGTGCCCCAACTCTAATTTCTTCGCGGCTGGACAGGACCATCGGCCATTATGACCGATAATCACCATGTTCTCGTATGGGCACGAACAAGTTCAATTTGCGATCCTTCTGATCGAAATAGCTTCGCGTGCTTGTGTGCTTGCGCACGCGTGCACGCACGCACGCACGCATGCGCGCGCGTGCGCACACACACACACACACACACACACACACACACACACACA
>JAJIZL010124373.1:54971-88528 GCA_023969395.1 Amblyomma maculatum | reverse complement strand
ATATAGCAAGTACGTTAAATGCGAAAGCATTTAACGTACTTGGCCGCTTAAAAATATTGTAGAGCGAAGTGTACACTTCATTTAAAGATTTAGAAACATTTTATCTTACTCGACGTTTCGACCAGAAGCTGGCCTTCATCAGGAGTGCGAATGTATACGATGCGGGCAGGTTCTAAAGGCGAAGAGCGGAAATATATATTGCTCTGCAGTTCACCAGTTTGCAAATAAAGGGCGATAGACGCCACGTGAACTCATTGGGGTCCGTGTGATTCTCGGAGTCTCTTGATGCAATCGCACATTCGTATTGAACAAAATAAACCCAATTTTGTTTCCTTTTCCTTCTCTTGCTTTCCTGTGTTAACGTTGCCCACGATATAATAAAAATCTCTGCTGACTTCTAAGTCTGGTACGGATGTTCAGTAGAGACTCGCGCTCACTAGCGTATGACCTATCAAATTCTTATCTCTGACCAGCCGTGGCCTTGAGAGCAGATGTCAACTACTGGTTCCAGTGGCCTCCAAGGTTTACATAGTTTGGCACAAGTCCTCAACCATGTAAGAGAAAAGAGACTCTAGAATACATTGAAGTGCATGATAGGAGAAAATTCTGCCTTGTCCTTGAGCGGATTGCTTGTCGTGGCGCCGGCTACTTATGCATGTGCATACTTTCTGTGGGCTCAAAGGTGTCTCCTACCTATTGCATTTTCGGAGCTGCTCACTTTCAGATTCTTAGTTCGCTTACCGCGCACACCATGTGCCGCAGTTTGACAGACTTGACATGCGTTGCTTGCGTTTGGCATTGCAAATCGAAAAAACATGCAGCCGGCTTAACTTGAAATAAAAAAGGCTCTGGATATTAGCATTTGTAGCTAACGCGCAGTGAACTGGGAGTTCCGAAGTGAGGCGCACGCCAAGGCAAGATATTACATTTATAGAAAAGCCGCAGTGCGAAATGGAGGTGTAGCATAAAGAAAGAGAGAGTGAAGGAAGAAAGAGGACAATAAACTATCTTTGTTAAAAGCATACATTTATGCGAACTTGGACGTTTGCAGTTGAGCAATCTGGCGACCTGGGAAACCTAACCGAGAAATTGGGTAAAAAGTTTTTATGTATAGCTTCGGACAAACGTGGTGGGGCCGTTATTCAGCTAACAATTGAGACAGTTGATTGTGAGGAACAGTGAAATAAATATCCAGAGAATCAATCACAAAGTCGACGTACTTCTTGAGAGTGACTCTGAATGAGTTAGCGGAGGGCCGGTTTCACTCTTTTGACAAGTATGCAACGAAAACAAAAAAGCCTGGGATGGAAGCCTCCAAGGTTCAGTGCCAAACATTGGCCTTTTAAAGCGACAAACGTAACGGAAAATAGCGGGTTTTCATCACTTTTCGAAATATTTGTGCTTTGATGGACGCCCATAAACCCCCTACTAGTCTAGTGAAACGCAAAGCCAGCGAACTAACTTTTTAATCAAGAAAATTATAAAAAAAACAGTATTGCGAAACGTTTACCAAATCTGATAGTAACGAAACATGTGAAATTCTCTGCGGCGGTTCCACACAGAAAGAAGTAAAAGTAGGCAGTCTACGTTCTAGCACGAGAACTGTAGAGTGCGTCGTGAAATATGAAACAATGCATGCAAGGTAAATAGGCGTAATCGTCAAGGCTGTATTCCTAAGAGACAGACGGAGAGTGTACGATAAAAATGAAGTTTACCTTCAGAAATAAGGCCAAAGAATAAGGTATAGAGCACAGAAAAACAACAACAACAACAACAAAAACTTCCTGACACATGGCGAGTTAAGCTTCTTGAGTTTATTCACAGAAACAACTGCCGTCGCGTTGCCTTTTACCTAACTAAACATTGCCTGCATCTTATAAATGTAAGTTGCTCAAGTTTTAATAAGAGAGTAATTACTCATAAAAAAAAGTAACCGAAGGTATGGAGTTGAAGTATAGATAACTCAAACCTAAAAAAAAACAACAACAACAACACAATACCTCTTTAATCTGGTTAGTCGACTGCTTCGGTCATCTTTAAAGAATCGATTTTCACAGCGTTAGTTGCTTTTTTTTTTCTTTTCAAACTAACTACAGATTTAGATCAGTAAAGCAAAATAAATTTTTTTTTTCAGGCTCTTAAGAGCACTTTAAGACACGTTGGGTAGGCGACAGATAACGCGTATTTAAACACACACTCTGACCAAGAGCAACAATGGTGGGGTCGACTTGGAATGCAATGCGCTGACAAGCTGCACTGACAGCACCTGAATTACGCTACCAGAACTAGCGGAGCTAGGCGCAGCAGAGCCCGCGGTGAAGTGCACGGCACGATGTTCGACGAAATCGTCCTACTCTCCTGAAATGAGGATTTCATTAGGTGTGAAAATAAGCAGCAGCGCAAGAAAAATGGCGATTGTGGGGAGAGAGAAGAGCGACTTATAAACAACTGCTGTTTAAAAGAGTGCGTTTCAGGTGTTCTTTTTCTCTGCCCTCGAATCTTCTTTTCTGCCTTCATTTTCCTTTTCTTAAACATATTTTCATTTTCCCACGTGCTTGCCTCTTTTCGCACAACTGCTCGAGAGAATGCTTGCTCCCGTGACGTTAACTTCAGCTGCCATCTTTCGCTCATTACGCAGAACCTCAACGTCGGCTGAAACAAGATGACGCGTCGTTCAGTTGATGCACTCCTTTTGACACCGAGGTGCGAGAACCCCAAATGCATGTAGCAGGAGACAAATAAATAGAGCAAAATGCTGCGCAAAAAAAAAAGTCGGGCTTTTGAATGACCATCGCCTGATGGCTCTATTCGGCAGGCTATATCAAGAGCTTAAAGAGAATCTGCACGACAACTTTATCCAATTTATGTTTTCGTTAAAATTATGAGTGCGAGAGCAGTCATACGATTGTCAGAATCTAGCAGCCTATCTTGCTTGTGCCTAACTCTTGATTGACCTGCCAGATAATTACGTCACAGTCGACGTCTCCTGGCATGGGTAATTTTAGTAATAATTTCATATGGTATCATCGGTCTAATCAGGTTAAACCCTTAACAGGGCCTAGCAGAATCGTTGTTGCTTGTTTATTGTCTAGGGAAGGAGGGGCGAGAGGGGAGGTAGAGCTGGCGCTAGGCTCTGTAGGCCTACGTTAGCTTTCCGAACGAGTGCATGCGCTCTTTTGTGAATCCCGGATTAGGGGCCACCTGAGCCCATGAAATGGGCGGGTTCAGCGTTCTCATGGCAGCCGCGGTATTTACCGGTTCGGACCTCGCAGACACCAGTAGAGCATGTTGTTCGAGCTTCCGGCCACAAATTCTACTGAGTTTTGCCCATAGTTCAGCGATGGTATTGTTGTCGTGCGGTTTCTGGAACAGCACAGTCGCTGCACGTGCCGTAAGAATCGCAAGATGCAGTTATGAGAGCTTTCTTCTCAGTTGGTCCGAATTTTCTTGGTACTCCCGGACGATGAGCGTAGCGGTCACCAAGATTCGATACTGACTTGACACCTCTTCCTGGAGCAATTGGTGAAAAGCGCATGCCTTAAGGCGAGGGTTAGCGTAGTACCGGTTGTGAGGCGGCGGAATGTAGCCATGGAGAGACAGAGATATGAACTCTATTTCCGCTTGTTGGAGATGGACAACGGCGCTTGCCATCTTCTGAGATCTAGCTAGAGCCACCAAGTAGCTCATATATCACAGTGCACTAACGAAAACAACCTTTTGTAGCTATTTTATAGCCTATTTGAATTTAGACAACTCCATACAGTGTGCCGTCGATGTCACATTAATACGAAACAAGGCAAAAAAAAAAAAAAATCTCCGGGAATCTGAAACCGCTCTACTGTTTCTCTTTTCTTTTTTTTTAACACTTGGCGCTTCTATTGAACTTTCGCTTATAATCGATTCGTTTGTAAGCATTATATTGTGCACCACTTTGGTTTCTAGCCTGTAGTTAGTGTGGTTCATCTGTCAGCTTTCATTTCCCAACAAGTTAGTTTGTTCCTTTGAGAACAAATTCTTTGACCTGAACAGCAAGTACGCTCTGTTTACGAGCGTGCGTGCGTGACTAGAACGCTAAGATATTTTATATTTAACTTTATATTTATGGTTGTAAATTTTCTGCGACTTATGTAGACGCACACAGCTGGTTTGTTTATTTCGAGTTTTTAATTTATTCGCAGGAGATCACGTTGGTAAAAAGGTATGAAACAATATACGACTGATGTGCTTTGTACGTTTTGCACGTCAGCGAATTTGACATTCTAAGCCTCTACACGGGCCTGCTGCTGACAGAAGCCTCCTTGGTGCAAGAGACACCGCGCCAACTGGGACAGAGAGGAAAAAAAAAATCATACGTAGGAAACAGAAAAATGGTCTAAAACTCGACGAGCGGGGAGCACCCCGCTATATCCCTTCACCGGTGCGCAATCTAATTTACGTCCACGGTGTTCTCGCAGGAAAATGAAAAGAGGGAGAGAGAGAGAGAAAGAAGAGAATGGCGGTTCCTTGAAGACGGAGGAGCCGAGGACAGGCTTCAAAGTAGGGCAGCAAAATTGTCGTTCCGAATTCTCTTTGTACGCCGGTGCCTTACGGTGCCGGCGCCTTCATTTCAATCTCGTTTAGGTTTTAATTATTGCTTAGTTTCCTGAGTCAGCGTCTGGCACGTATGTGACGTATACGACCGACTGGGGTCTACTTGAAGGAAAGTCACCGGATGTTTTTACCAAACGACCCTTGAATATTGTTCGATATATAGCGAATCTAGAGGCATACTGGGGTGCACGGTGACAATACGCATCACTGCTTTATCGACTGGATCCAGCTTCTTGAGACAATAATGTAAAGCACAACATGTAGAAACGCAGATGCATCGTTAGACGTTGCTTTGAACAACACGACGCTCGTATTCTGTGACGCCAAGCACTACACCATGATCGTTTCTTGCACTACGGTCCTATGCATGTGAGCATTGTGCAATAAACAGTTGGCGTCGTGCATAAAGTTAGGTATTTGTACGTGGCTCCTTATCCGCAGATACCACGGATGCTTCTGACTGGGTTTAAGCGGAGTTAACTGGGGCGAGTCGACGCGAAGGCTATTTTAAGAAACGAGCAACACTAATAACCTAGCGGAATCGGACCCAATTGAATAAAAAACAACAACAACAAACAAATGAACCAAGACCACCTGAAAACTTTCCATTATAGTCTTCAACGCAGGTGACACAACTGCGATGTCATATGTTGGTTGTAACACGTGCAGCCTAATAGATAATCTGCACGAATGACAAGTGGTCGGAAGTTTTTGTCTTATCTTTGGTCAGATAGCGTCCTTTCATTTCGAATGTCACCACCTTGCGTCGGTGGTACTTGGTGTTTACAACGCTGCACCCGGCCTCGGCGGCCGCTTTTCGATGGCGGCGAAAAGCAAGGCGCCCGTGTGCTGTGCGATGTCAGTGCACGTTAAAGAACCCCAGGTGGTCGAAATTTCCGGAGTCCTCCACTACGGCGTCTCTCATAGCCTGAGTTGCTTTGGGACGTTAAACCCCCCAAACCAAACCAAACCAAACCAAACATCTATTTTTCCGTCATAATGCCTACACCACAGCAAATACTGCTAATGGATGAAAAGAAGAAAATAATTGGCCGAGAAAGCAGCGTTTATGCTAGAAACTTGGCCCAGTGTAAAGTGTTAGCCTAAGAAAATCGAGAGGACGCGTTAGCTTAGGCTTCTTTGGTTGTGGCCTGCATTAGTTTATTGCGTTCGTGTGCACACAGAGAGGGCACGATGGGCGCCAGAGAGTGACGAAACACGGCCGGCAAATAGCAATTGAGGAGGAGGAGGAGAAGGGGGAAGGAGCCAGTACATAGACGGCGACAAGACATCGAGCGCTGCGCGGCGTCGACTACTGTGGCGGCAGACTGGCCGGCGACGCCACACTGGATTCCCGGTGGCAGGGAACAAAGCGGTCAGTTCGCGAGCTCGGACGCGTATGGCGCGGAACCATCATCCAATGTTCTTTGTGGCCACGCCGAAGTATCACGTCGGAGCGCATGCTCCAAGCGGATGTTTCATTCACCGGGATGCCATATGTCGATTGTGTTCCGCGTGTCCCTCTGGCCTTGTGCAGCGAAATCGGTCTTCGCGCTGCATCTGCCTTTCACGTTATTTTTTTTTCGCCGGGCCGTTATGGCCTAAGTCGTCCTCCGTCTTGAGGGGCTCTATGTCTTGGGCGGCTGCCTTTTGTCGTCGCCAGGAGAATTAGTCGCCAGTGCAGCGGGTATGACTGGGTCGGTTGATCGCCTAAGCCTTGGTTGGGTTTAATGGTCGGCCGCATTTTGTCGCATAATGCAGTGTGGTCGCAGAAGGGATGGATGTTCGATTTATTGCGTCCGTCAGCGATGAGGGGCAGAGGCAGTTGGGGCCTGAGATTACTGGTCGATTGGGAAAAGAAATCTTGAGAATCACCTTTGAGGCGTACTGTCCTGTTTTCTGCTCGACCGAAACAAAAGGGATCTTAGGCAGAAAAAAAAAAAAGAAGCTATGACAACGGATGAAGTTATCGACAAAACTATGGAGGAAAGAAGCCACAGCTAACTTCAATTGAATGCAGCCTAGTTGTTGATGAGCCCTCTGCCGCCGTTTTTTTTTTCTTTCGAAATAGCAATACATGTTAAGATTTTATTATTGCGAAAGCAATACTACTCTAGGTTTTGAGCCTTCAGCGTAGCGCAGCGGTAGCCACGTACGCCTTACCCACGTGGCACTGTGACGTCACACCCCATGTGACGCTAGGGTGAGAGCTAGGCTACCAACTCAAGCGGTCGGCGTAGCGCGGCGGTAGCCACGTCTTACCCACGTGACGCTGTGACGTCACACCACATGTGACACAAAAGCGAGAGATGGGCTCCCAACTCAAGTGGTCGGCGTGGCGCGGTCGGAGTCGCGGATCAGTTGGCAGGAGCTGCCAGCTTGGGTCTCTCGTTTCACATGGGACGGTTATGTCAGAATCAGCCTGCTAGGACCCTGGCATTCACGTTACCCCTATATGCCACTAAGGCACGTTCATACGGCTTGGTTAAAGCGGGGATTTATATGTGGGTGGAGGAAAAAGAAAAAGAGGAGATAAAGAACGCTCGGTCACCAGAAGCTAATGCTTTCGCTCAATATTTAGTTCAGCAGCGTTGAACTCTTGTAATTTTTTATCGCATGATGATCGCTCACAAGAGGAACATACAAGAACGACATATACATGAGGAAGATGGAACGTTTGAAAACGCCTTAATTAGTTGGGTGTAGACGCTTACTGTACATAAACTTTAATTGTTGCATGTAGACTCGCAGTCACCAACATTTTAGACCTGACATATCTGCCTTGAGGGCATTATTTTAACAGAATGGCTGTCTAGCGGATGTCGAGTACTAAATAAATTGTACGTGCGTAGCAAATACAAACGCTTATCACTAGTTCTGCCTTAAATAAATCATAGAATGGCACATATACTAGAAGCGACAAAAGGAATTGTTAACTACCTGCCAAGACTTACAACCATTTTGTTATTTCCGATCGTATTCGTTTTCCTTTTTTGACGGAGAGCACAGAGAAACACCCGTAAACAGCATTCAGCACCGAGGAAGGTGACCGCGCGGCAGTGTTCCCTTCGTCTCTTCGGAAGAAAGCGCTGCTCGTCAAATTGTAATGCGTGGAGCGGCAACGAAATCTTCTTTCCAATGGCGCCGTCCTGCAACAACACAATGGACTGCTGGCGAACGGGCGAAGAAGGAGGGACGCGCGACACCGGCGTGGCCACCGTGGCGTCGTTTCTCTGTTGGCTGTGTCTTTCCACCACGCTCTGCCGTCAAGGCTGGGGAACAAACCAGAGAGCTGGACGAAGGTTGGAGGACGCCTGCGAGAGAGGGATGCGTGGAAGCGGTAGTCGCCGGAAAGCGAAGAGCGCCGGCCAATTGATTTTCGAAGTCGTCCTCTCCGCCGCCACTTTGTCTTGGGTGACCCCTTTCACATCGGCGTCGCTCGAGGCGGTGTCGACGGCAGAAAGAGGGCGAGGAGAACGGACAGGCCCGCTTTGTGTCTTTCTCTCCCTTCCTCTCAGTGAATACGTACCCTCCCTCACGCCTCTTTCACTGCCGCCGCTTCTCTATCTCAGACTTGTCAGAAAATTGTGCCGCCGGACCTCCGTGCTTCGCCATTGCAATGGAGAAAGACAAATTGAGAGGCGATAGAGGAAAGCGGAGTCATCCTGGAGACTGGAAAGAAAAAAAGACAAGAAGAAAAACACGTGCGTACAAGTTTTTCAGCACATGACAGTGGACTCCACTGACGGCTGGGTCAAGGGAAGGTGATACAGGACTTTGCTGTTAGTGGTGAACAGGGGTATTTCTTCTCAAAAGTAAAACACCTTCGTTTGTGTGTGATTCAAACTATCGGGTCCCTATTATATTTACTGTACCGCTTTAAAAATTAGAACTTTGAATCAGGGATTATAATTACGGGAACTTTGATGCTTGTGCTTCACTGCATGTCAACCAGGACTTCACTGATAAGGACAACGTCTAAGCGTTGTTTATAAGTTAGTTTGCTGTGTTTCTTCTAGTTGTGGAGTTGTGTCATCCGGTCTACTTTCGGTAAAAATTTATCTCGCAAAATGTATATTTTGGATTTCTTTACCACGTTAAGTGACTCAGTTTTGTTTGAATTTTTCTCCTCGCATCGAACATTATTCTACGTTATTGTGGAGCTCTGTGGTAACAGTATAGTTCCTAGAGCAGTAACTGATGAGCTTCCACTTTGGATACTATGCTGGTGAAAGTTCATTACATAATGCTATTTTTTAAAAAAATTAAGAATTTCTTGCGTTCATTAAAATAAGACCAGTAAAATCAAATTTGGCTCTTGTAACTAGTAATCTGGTTGTGGTAATGTGTTTACATGAAGATCGACACTTTTTAGCAAAATCTCGTGACTCGACTGAGCTTTCCCTGTCCCGATGCCTGACTCTCAATCCCGTACCTAGTATCGTGGTCGTTCTGACAAGCGAGACGGAGCCTAAAAAAACTTTGGCACCCACCTGTCTCTCTCTTTAATTACTGGATGGAATGACAGATTAAATAAAGTGAAGCCACTAAAATGAATTTTTAGCCCTATTGGGACTGAGAAACACCCTTTCCTCAACACTGCTTTCAACAATCTTTTCGAAAGATGTCAGTGTCGGGATTTTTCGGGAAGAAAAGTGAACGTGTTATTAGCAGAGCCGCCACTTTTGACAAGCTAGCTTGCGCGAGTGGACTGGGCAGAAAACATGTTAGGGAACCTGAAGAAATTACTGTTTCTTGCATTCATCAGAGTTAAGGTGGTTGAAATAATTTTGTTCCCAACGTTTTGTGGTTCCTACTGATGCCCAGCAACCAAAGTAGAAAAAAAAAAAAGAACAGCTAGAACGCGGTTGCTAAGAAATAATTCCGCGAGTAATGGTAAAGTTCTTAATTTTTCGCGGAATAGCGGGTAGCTAGGAGTCCTATACCTGGTTTAAAAATTTAACTTCTGTAGACGAGGTGAGTAAATTGTGCAGAGATATCATAGATTATCGAATATGTCGCGAGTTCTTGTAGCGCCCAGCGACGCTGTCAAACGGAGGCGCTAACATCGGCGTTCCCAGCCGGCGAGGAAGGATAAAATAAGGTTGAGCGGCGCGTCTTCGGCGCGCACGCACGGCATGGGCTGCTCGGTTCAAGAAGCCTGCCAAGCTGGTCGTTTTGTTCTGGTGCTCCACTGCGACTCCGTAAATTCCTTAAATTGGGGACCCGGCATACAAAGACCCAGTCTTTCCTGCGACCTGGCTGTCGCTTTGACCATGTTCATCTGCACTTGGTTGGACCGCTACCTCCCTCTGATGGCTGCCGGTACATCATCGACCGCTTCATTCGTTGGCCCGAAGCAGTGCCCATTCCGGACTTTACTGCGGAAACTGTTGTCGATGCCTTCGTTTGAGCATAGGTTTCTCTCTTCGGCTGCCTCGGCATTGTTACCACGGATTGCGGCCGCCAGTCTGAATGCGGCCTCTTCACTTCCCTCACCCGTCTGCTCGACACTAAACACTGCCGCACCACAGCATACCATCCCTGTGCCAACGGCATGGTCGAGCGGCTCCATCGTCAGCTCAAGACTGCCTTCAATGCTCGCCTTGATCGTGAGCACTGGGCTGACCATGTTCCTATGGTGCTTCTTGGCCTACGCGCCGTTCTCAATTGTGACCTCGGCTGCTCGGCGGCCGAACTCGTCTTTGGTGCACCTCTGCTGCTTCCAGGAGATTTGTTCGTTCTTTCGGCTCCCTCGGCCCAGCCCTTGCAGTATCTTCAACGCCTTTAGGACTGTATTCAGCACCTGCGCCCAGTTCTGCCTCGATCATCTGACCTTCAGGCATTCGTGTACCCGGACCTTGCGTCCTCGGAGCATGTTTTTCAAAGGCGAGAAGCTGTACAAGCGCCTCTTACCCCCCCCCCCCCCCCCCCTCCTTATATGATGGCCGTACCGCGTCCTCAACGAGACGACACAGTCGGCGACTATCCTGCTGGATGGTAGGGTAGATATCGTCTCCTTAGATCGTCTCAAACCTTCATACATGGAAGCACCTCCCCAGGACGTCCCCTCGGATGTTGCTGGTTGATCTGCCCACCTGCCTGCCACCGAGGCACCCCCATCCCTGCCCTATCGCCGCCTACATTTCGCCGTTCCGTCTTCGCGGGGGGCCCTGTAGCGCACAGCTACGCTGTCTGGTGGAGGCGCTAAGGTCGGCTTTGCCAGCCGGCGAAAGAAGGAAATAAAGTTGAAGGGCGCGTGCTCGATGCTCACGCACGGCACGGGCTGTTCGGTTCGAGAAGCCCGCCACGCTGGTCGTTTTGTTCTGGTGCTCCGCTGTGACCCCGTAAGTTCTCTACATTCCCATCCAAATACATCTTGTCAACGGTAATCCTGGATCCTCTAGAAATGGAAAGTCTTGCAGAGGTTCACGCTGATGAATTAGTTAAATGCATACTACTCACTGGTAGTTGAGGTAGCATTACAGCCTAAAGCCTGGGAACATATCAGAAACTATACTGCTCAGTCGACCGACTCATGATTTCGACATTTCCAGACCAGTTCGATCGGCGGACGGTACGTAGTGGTTTTAAATATATAAAATGTGGGAAATTGTCAGGAAACAAGAATGGTAAGCTTGATGATTAGGGAGAATGACAGCAGAAATGACGACAGTACTTTTGAGTCGTCCAACCATTTGTTCTTCCAAGGAAAGACACTAAACAATGAAGAATAGAAATCTTTCATATATTTTTTGCTCACCGGTCGCTTTTCTTACTACCGTGCTGGTTTTCTGTTTCTCAACTCCTTAACTATAGGATAACTTCGCGTGAAACCTTCCGACGAAGCGAAGCTGGAAAGAAGAAAGCGCTCCTTCTCTTCCTGTAGGAAAAGAAAGTAACAATAGGAAAGATGATGGGGAAAAATACACAGTATATCTTTGTCTAGAGCTCACGAAAAGCATCCTTCCAGAATCGACTTTCCAATATAACAGCCATCACGCTTGCGACTGAACGAAGACGGAAAACAAAAATAAGAACAAGAAGGAGAAAAGAAAGGAGGCTAGTGAAACAAACCGAGACGCGACGAAGCCGTAGCCCCGGAAGATAGAGACATGTTCTATTTCCACGCCTTCGCGCCGCTGTGTCCGTTCGTAAGCTCCGATACCACCGCTTCCGGCCCTCCGTGAGACTTTCCTCAGGACAGCTCGGTACGTTTTCGTTCACTGTTTTTGGTGCTGTGGCGAACAAGCTATGATTTAGACCTCCCGTAGGCAGGTGCGTCGAGCCAATGGCTTGCCGACTGACGCGGTAGCGATTGCTTGTGCCCAGCTTTTGTTTTAACCCCCTCCTCTTTTTTTTTTTTGAACTTCGTAACTTGCCAACATTGAAGTGTAAGTTAAGCTGGCGACGCCAAATCAAGAGGTTAATTTTTAAAGCATTTGGTACGCTAGAACGCCACATGATTGTTAACTGATACAGTTCGCTCTCCTGTACACTGATCACTTGCGATTGCCAAGGGGCCGTGCACAAGACAACGATGAATCACTGTGTTGCTTGAGGAGCTCAAAATTTTCAGTTTTTAACTTAGTTTTCATTTCAGGGTTTTCGAACAGGAATCTAATATCGTGCGAGCGTTGTAATTCATGGCAGTCACCATCGACTAAAATCTAAATGCAACAGTATGTTGGCGTTAAGAGTTTTTTCTTTGCACCCACCACTCTAGAGAAGGGCCTGGCACGTTCTCCTGCTTACGACAACGTCGATGGTTGAGTTAAAACCACGGCTACCGCCAGTGGACGAAAAGCGAATGCAAAGAACACTCGAAAACGGCGGTGCATTTTGGGCACTCCAAGTCGGTTATAATTATTTTGAGGTCTTCCACTACTGCATGAATGTGTATTAATCGCTGCAGCTTTGAAAAAAAAAAGAGATACGCGAAAGAAAGATTGAGGTAACAGTTTCGCTTCTGTCTTCGTACTGACTCTTAGCAGCGTAGAGCCTGTCTGAGGGCTTGTACGATGAATTTCGCTGCTTAACACTAGCTGCAGGTGGGCAAACTTTTGTATTCATTTTTTTTCTTATCTTCACAAACTAGCACAGTCGATTCATGCAATAATCTTTGTTTCTTTCTTTTTTTGTCTTTGTTTCTTTCTTTTTTGCACGTGCGCAGCTTTGTCCAGTTGGTTTTAAAGCTACCGACAAAATCAGCTGGTATCACTTGCCATTCATTACGTGATTTTAGCGCAAAGTGACCATTCAGGAGCACAGATTACTCCGCAGAACAGTACAGCTTGCACAAGCTTGCGGTGAGTTTTAGACGTTGGCGTTTATGGCCATATGATGAACGCAACAACGACATTATGCAATTGGTCTGCAGTAAAAATTGTGTTGTCTGGTGACGCTTATTAATAACGTATACTCTGCCACGCTGACATTGACGACACAACGTGAAGCATAAACGCGTCAAAGGTCGGATAAAGCTCGAGCAGTGGTGTGCGTGCGCGTCATCTAGCTCTTCACGTGAACTCGTTCGGTGCGCAATAAAGGGACGACAACACAACAAAGATGACTCGTTACTGTGATCCATGACGTTCACATGAACGTATCTCTTTTTCTGGTCATGGTCATACTCAGGGATATCAGTACATCACGACTGCCGTCCTGCGACTTTTTATTCACCACATATTTCTTTGCCTTGCAGGGAGTGATGATGGCACGCTTTTATAACCGCGGAGAAAACGCGATGTATCGAGCTAAAGGAATTTGTTGTTCTGTTTCTTATTTGGCCAACATGAACTTTCGTAGGTTGTCCTTACTTTATTTTAACTGCTTTATGATATCTTATTTTATCGCTGCTGTTCTTGATAATTTCTCATTTTTGTTTTTGTTTTTCATACTTACACGTACTTCAAAGTTACCTGCACACTGTGTAAGTACAACGTAAGGGTTTCGTTTTTGACTAAGCAAATACAATCAGTAAAGGCTCAGAGGAGCTAATAAGCGTCACCACTGGCCGTCAATAGTCGATATGATTAGAAGTATTGAATTTTTTGTTCCTTTCCGCCTACGAAAAATTATAAACAAAACTACAGCTTAATTTTCGGGCACGTTTTTCAAGCTAAGTTACATTTAAAGCGGTGGAAATGCCTTTCAGCTGCCTGGGAGTCGGTATGACTTCGCGAATAGGATGGGAATGCAATGTGATATTTAAAAAAGTGACGAGACCAAAATGTGGCGCGCCTACACCTGTTATCTGTTCGAGCCTCGTCAGAATTAATAACAGTTCTGGTTTATAGAGAGCCCCATTACTGACGTCTACTCACGTCTTCTCAATTTGTTTTTCTTTTCAGTAGAAGTAAGTGACGACAACGTTTTGCTCATCTAAGAGCTAGTTAAAAAGAAAGAAGGAACAGAAATGATTTCGTTTCTTTTTTAAATCTGTAATGAAAGGAAATATTTATTGTGAAAAATGTGGCGATGACGACGACATGCAGTTTGATTACAAATGATTAGGCAAGAACTACGGCTTGGTTATACGCGACTTTCAGCAACTTTGCCAAGTTTGAAGCGAACATACAAAAAAAAACAAAAAAAACTTTAGAGATACAAAGCGAAATACAGCAAGAAACAATTGGTGGGTAACTTTCCGCGCGCCGCACTTTATGACGATGGGCGGTCACGAGAATAAAAAGCAAAACGAAACTTCGGAACGCGATGATCCGGCGGCCGGCATTAAAGTTGGAAGAAGCGGTGAAACGACGGGGGGAAATTTTCGCGATACTAAAGCGCAAGCACCGGAAACGAAGCTGGATCGGGCTTTATCGAAAAGCGGTGGGCAAGGAAGCGCCTGGATGGCCCTGGGGTCCATTTGCGCGGATATATATCGCCAGTTGCGTAAACCTTGTATTTCAGTTGAAACGACTCCGGAGGACGTAGCTCAGGCGGCTGCGAGCTTTCTTCTTCAGGCCCAAATGCACTGAAAACGTGGGGAGTAAAAAAATTATAATAACAATATTACGTGAATTATAGGTTTCCACGCGAAGAGTGCAGTTGAGTTAGCGTAGTTCTGAAGAGCGTGCTCTCGTGCTAAGGTTAGTGTCGGTGGCTGGGCAATAAGAACGGCGAATAAGTGCGCGCTGCTGAGCGGCTCTCCTAATGCATACGCTAGTTGCTACATCACGGTAATGCGCGAATTAGAAGGACGAACTAACTTGTGCATAGAAGGGTATTTGAGTACCGTATATGTAACCTTTCACTAACGGTAGCTTGCGCAAGAGCTTTCCGGAACGAAATCATTAGAATGGGCCTTAATCCTGGTGGGAGCTCTGATGGAACGGGGAGATTTTTGGTGCTTGATGATGTTACCCCTTTGTTTTTTGTGCTGTTCACTGTGTCGTCAGGGCTTACAACTTGTACGAGAAAGCAATGGCTACTTTTGCAATAAAAAGTAAAGAGGGAGCGAGGAAGGAAGGTGAGCAACTGGAAGAATACTGCGAAAACATCATCAAGTTAGTGGTTAATAATTGCAGAGCGCACATCTTGAAAGTGCTCTGTTGGAGACTAACAAGGCAGTTTGGGCTGTTGTTAAGAGATGCCATTGTAGCAAAAGCGCTCAAGATGAAGATGGGAAGGAGTGTACACACACGAGAGCTCGTGTCTCTTGTGCTAATTCTGATCTTCGTATGTTGTGCACTTTTACTTGAAAAGCTGATGGAGAGATGCAATTCTGGACTTCCTGAGTGTTGATCGGCGGGAGGTACTCCTACTGAATTACGGCGCTTTACCAGAACTGGTTCAGTCCGAAAGCATTGCGTCACGAGTACTAACAGGTTCATCATTCCTTGCATCTTTGAATTGGCAGGCACTGCCTACTTGGGCTTTGCCATTGAGATGGGAGAGGAAGGTCACAACCCAGCCTTCGGGGGCCTTTGGATTCTGAGTTGGACACGCTGCCCTTAGGCTAAGTAGGTACGTTAGTAGTGGTTAAAGCGGGAACTTATGTCTCGCTCCTAGAAACTTTGGCAACGTACATACATCACGTTCTTTCTCACTTACATCCAGATGACAAAAGTCATCGTCCCAATATTGGTACAATGTCAGCAATGCACTGGGTTATGTTTGACCGGAGATGTTTTTATAAAAATGCTCTATAATATTCTCTAAACTTTTATGAAAAAGCAGAATATTACCTCATCTATTGTAAACGGACAATTTTGTTGAAGATAATGCGTAAAAAAGATTTTACGAAGATCAATAATTGAAGCTCATATACTCTGCGTTATTTTATTGTGTTGTATTTGTATGGTTTCCTTTTCATCATATTTTTTTGTTGTAATACGAGTTCAGTGTTTGCAGAAAACCTTTTCGATGAAGCGGAATTCGAAATTTATTACTGAAATGGAGAATTATTTCAATAAAATTATCGTTTGCCTCAAGATATACCCACCACAATGACTGCACGCACAGCGCATTTTAGTGTATCACTAAGCATACTTGTTTCCCTGCTTCTTGACAGGCAGAGTACGGAGTAATTTATTGGTTGCGCCTTGGACATTTTTTTTTGTGCATGAAACATTGTTTATAGTAATAGGAATCAAGCTACAAAAGCTGCATAATCCAAAAAGGAGGCTACAAGCCTGTGTACTGCAAAAAAAAAAAAAAAAAAAAAAAAAAAAATTAGGTTCTGATTCCTAACTTGTAACAGTAGCGCATTGGATTTGGTCCATTATTATCTAATATGCCGCTTACGGGTAGACACACTGGAAGGGTTTTGAAATTCTATGAACACCTTCGACTCGCTTTTTATGTTTAATTGTGCGCAGTTTGTTTTTATTAAAAGCTAACAAACAATGCTTTGGCAAGGGCAATATGAAAGTTCTTAGAACAGAACTAATTTAAGCACCACGCCGTGAGGGCACAAGATCCAAGTTCCGCGGTGCTGTCAGACGCCCCTAAGGATTTCCGCGTTGGAAAGAGCTTAGTGCCAGAGGGCGTTGCACCGGCAAAGCTGGCCGCAGAGCTTTAGACTAGCTCTAGTTACACGCGCTGCTGAACTCGAACGAAACGGATGAGAAGGAAGCTAATAAAAACGTATATCGCAAAGTAACGGGCCTCAGGTCCACGGTCTTACTGCGCTCGCCTGAGGCCAGCTCACCTGCAGTGCTGCGAAAATTCGCCGCCGGGGGCCAGCGTTGTTGTCGTCGTCTTGGTGACATCGGGGATCATCGTGACGCTGCGCTCACGCGTTTCCTGGGGCATATTCTGTCTCGTGCCTCCTTCTTTGTCTTCTATTCTACAGCGTGTTTCCTTTTTTCTTTCTTCGTTTCTTGTTTCGCAAATTTTTGCCCTTTCGCGAAATTTTCTGCCTCGTGAGAATTGATGTGGAAAAATAATTATATTGCGTTTGTGAAATTTTGTGTTCCACGTAGAGCTCCCCAGATACCGATCTCGTTCTCCTCCGGGGTGTGGTTTTGGATCAACGCAGAAATAAAATGTGGTATGTCGCGCCCAGAAAACATTTTTTTCTTTTTTTTTTTTTGCCCGCAGCTAGGGACAAGTGCAACACTGTCGTTGCGAGAATGTAGAGAGCGAATGAATGCTGCAGGGCTCACGACATTAAACTACGCATGAGTCGCGCCGCAAAACCGCATATTGTTTACACACTATAATCAGAAATGTCAGGCTCACGTGTATGAGTTTGTTCAGAAGGGAAGCTAGGGAACACAAACTTAAATAAGCTGCATGAATTATACGAGTGTCTAACGCCGCAATTGGCTACCTCTGCGTTCACATTTTTTAAAAATTATTTTTGTACTTTCGCGTTAATCACCCAACCTTTCGTTTATAATTAAATTGCTCAGTACTTTTCATTTTTAGCTGCGATCTTTGAATGAGAGTTTGGCACCTTACATCGTGCAGTGCATGAACACTTTTAACCACTCCTGTAATTTGCTACCCAATGAATTTGCTGAAATGATCACATTACAAATTAGGGAAGGTATTAAAGCAACCAACTGGTTCCGGCGTGCATCGTGTGACATATTAATGCTGGTTTGAAGTGGAACATACATGTAAAGGTCAAGCGAGCATGCATGTA
This sequence comes from Amblyomma maculatum, assembly GCA_023969395.1. NCBI lineage: Eukaryota > Metazoa > Arthropoda > Arachnida > Ixodida > Ixodidae > Amblyomma > Amblyomma maculatum. The sequence continues at coordinate 70,839 of JAJIZL010124373.1, read as the reverse complement.
AACTGTAGGATCTGTATGTGGCCTGTTTTCACTAATATCGGCGCAGTATTGCTAAAGCGTCATGAACCGTTCCGAATTCATACCATATAGGGTAGCGACCTCACAAAGCCATCTAATAGTTGGCAGTGCTGGCCACAGTGGAGTGCGGTGATTGCGTTTTGCTCGTACTATGGATGTACCACGTTTGAGGGCAACGCTATCTGCTATGCAGGCACGGAGGGGACCAAATTGGGGAACATAGCTTGGTGATGTGGGAGATGGTGGAGAGCCAGAAGTGTACATTTTTTAACAAATCAGTCGCCTTTAAGGTGTGAGGACGCAGATCCAGCATAGGCGGTGACTGAATTCGACGCCTTCAGTATTCCTTTGCAAACATTTTAGTTTTCTAATACGTAACTACGCTAAATGTACGCATTCCCGACACTCACGCCATGTTGTGCACATTTTAAAATCAGGTATCGACTAAACATTTTCTGATAAAATTTGACGAAAACTTGACGGGTCACTCGCCGGTTCTAAACCACGTTAAACGATGCTAAATTGAACAATTTTTCTTTGAACAGTCAGCAATTACAATGAGTACAATAAATAAATTAATAAGTAATGCTGGTTAAAATTAAGTATTTTCATATAGTAAAAAGATTTCTAACTAAAGGCAGTTAGTGTTTTATAAAAAGCGTACTAAGGACACCTTTCTGTAAACTGTATTCATGGTAAAAATGGACTCTTTATTTCTTCAATTGTTATATTTCTCCTGGAACAAAAATACCTTTATTACCAACGAAATCACATTAGAAATGTTTCCTTAACTGAATTCAAATTTGCGGCGTATACACCAAAAATGACTCGTGAACGCAGTTTGAAAGTGCAAGTGTATCGATGCCTCACAGAGCGCCGACTTAAAATCTTATTTGACGCACCTCAGATTAGTTCGTAATTGGGCGATACTACCAACGCCTGCATTTCTTTTTTTTTAACCTCTTCTATTATGCTATTACTCAAATTTCATATAAGATAGTGTCTTCGTCCTTAGAGTGCAATAGTTCTTTTTTTTTTTTCAAATAGTTGTTTTCAGTCGGTCATTAGTGCCTATTATTTGGGAGGCAACAACAGCTACCATGTGCAATAGCCATATGCGACACACTATAGTAGGAAGAATACCCAAGTCTTGATTTCGTCTTAGTGATACGAAAGGCTCCATTACTATAGGGCCTCATTCATACAGGGCTTCGACCGTCCATGATGGCTTCAATATGAACGAAGCGGTGGGTACAACATTCCGCTGCTATTTGTTCGTTATTTTTTTATTTTTTTTTTCTGTGATATATTGCCGTTTTTTTCTTTTCATATTTTTTATTTTTGCCCACGAGGTGTTTCAGTCATGAGAGAAGTATCAGCGTGCTTTTCGGTGGCGCGCCAGGCCCAATGCCATTTTTTTTTTTATGATCCCTGCTCCATCATTATCGAAGGCCGTTCGTTGTTGCAGGAAATGAGCTGAGAAAGCCGGACCTCGCCCCGCTCCAATTACGTTTATTGTTCTCTTTTTGTTGTTCAGCTATCCTTCCCGTACATGGAGTGAACTTTGTTTGCATTTGTTTCATCTTTCTCTGCTCGCTCCTTTGCCTTTGCGTGCACACGTTTCTTGCCCCTGTAGTTGATGGAGTCTTCCTGAAAGTTGCAGCGGACAGTGTATCCTCAGCTATTGCAAACTCAGCATAGGAAACCAGCAAAACGAAGGGCTGCGAACCGTAAACTTTATTCCGGTTGCCTTGCGCTACTACTTCTATGCAATTCGTTTACTGTTTCGGTTGAACGTTTATATTTTTCTGCACAGTAGGCCCGATGTTCGGTCATAGCAACATCCGTAGCGCATGCTTGCACGCTTTCTTTAAAAGCATGCGCTAACGGGCACATTTCGTTTTATAATCTACGTGATACATATACGGTACATATACGCGGTACAAAATATTTTATTTGTAGAGATGTGTTTGGCTGAACGAATACTGCTAGACAAGTATCGCAATTCAAGTGTTTAAGCAGGAGCGTCAAGTGAACAACTTCGACAGGTTGCTCTAATAATGCTTCCCGAATACAAAATGTCGAACTTTCAAATACAACAGCAGACAACAAAATACTGTTTTCATACAACATTAAAACGATACCATCTTCTAAATATTATAATGTACGTTTATGACCGAGCGAAAGTTTATAAAATGTCTTGTTAGGTTCAGAAGATAGGACAGCTCAGGCGTAACTCCCGTGAATATATGTTTTGATGTGGGGCCACAAGAAGAAGCAAGAAATTATCGCATCCACAGCGGAACTTTATGTTAACCATTAATTTTGCTCATGCCTGTTGCACGTGCACGTGGACATTTGGAGACGCGCGCGACCGAACAGAAGACGGCTGAATGCGAAATATAAAAATCCCCAAATTAAAAAAGAAGGGGTTGTAGGTATCGGGGCTTAAGGCCCCGATATTTATTTAGTGGCTCTACTTTGTCGTAGACGGTGATTTGAGGTAAATAAACGACTGGTAATGAATTGTACTCAAGAGCTACCGATAAGGAGCTAGAATTCCCTTTTTGTTTTATTCCTTTACATGGTGACTCATTTTCAGAAGTGAGCCGCACGGACTAAGTTGAAAACTGTCAACCGCTATCAGTACTGTCGCATGTCTTCCAGATTTTGGAAAAGTACTTGCACCAACCATGATCAGTTTGCTGGACTATCATGGTATTGGTCCCCTTGTCAAACGGTTTCATTCAAGAAAAATACAGCTGGGCGCTGCTCGAAGAGTTTGTCGATTGATTGGATACTTCATCTAATTTGAACTAAGCATCGTTTTATCTCTGTGTAGATACCAAAGACGATTTTAAAAATGGCGACCCTAACCATGTTGTTAGTGTCGGTGTTTCATGGTTCCTTTCTTTTGTACAATCAGAGTTGTTCTTGAACGTCGTGATTTTGTTTCACAATGGGCAGTTATGAACAACTTTTTCAAATTCGAATATGTATTCCCTGCTGAATTTCTTTTAAGCGTATTGCTGTCGAATATATTTTTAAAAGCTTTATACTACGCTGCCGCCACATTCTTTCCAATATATCTGTTAGAAAATGCTGTCACAGAGGAGATCGACTTGTTTTTAGCAAAATTATGCATCGTGCGAGAGCCCTACTGCAGGAGTATCTGCTGCGAATGACGTTTTCACATACGCTTTTCCGGTTGCTCGAAAACGGCTGACGTCACTGACGCAAGCGAGCCACGATAGATGTGGAGCGAGGCACGAGGCACGGGAGGCCGCGGCGGCCGATTTTTGATGGTGGTGAAAAGCATGGCGTCCGTGTGCTGTGCGATTTCAGCACACGCTAAAAATCCCTGGGTGGTCAAAATTACCGAGCCCTCTACGAAGACGTCTGTCATAGCCTGATTCGCTTTGGGAAGTTCTCTTTGGGAGCACCATAAACCAAATCAAGCCATTTGACATCGCATACTAGACTGTTTTTACGCACCACATTTATTGTTCTTTATACCTTATTGCTTTTTTTTACAGCTGTTATGAATACATCATGCGGAAAGCGTTCCACTGTACACCATTTTTCACAGTGCTGTAAATACTGCGTCTCATGTTCTTTTGTTCCTTTTTTGTTCTTCGTGATTTGAAATGCAGTTCATGAAACGACGTACGTCTGGGCTTTTAACGGTTATTCCTTCCCAGGGAGGCAGTGCCCTTTAGTCCGATGAGACCGGCAAAATACGCTTGTTAAATCGAGTGAAATACACTGGTTGTATGGCAACGAAGTGTTACTATAAATATTAAAGCCTCGCGAGAGTAATGAAGATGATATTAAAGATAGAAAACATAAAAAAAAAGGATTTTGAATGGTGAATTGAAAGATTTTGCGGACTTGTTTGTATTGTGCCTTTCTTCTTGTTTACACCTCAGGTCCGAAAAGCTTTTGCAGATCCATTTTTCAGTTGCGGAACAAAGAAAGAAATAATATACAAATCCCGCGAATGAGGGAGTTAATAAATGAGCGAGATAACAGCGGTTGTAAGGAAAATAGTTGAGAAAGAAATAATCTGCAAAAGACAGTGTGAATATATTCAGCGAGATGCAAGGTTTTTATCGTTCATCCACTGACAAGCAGCGCCAATCTTACATGCAGTTGTTTGCTCATCTCGTCAGAACTATTGTACATTTTAGGTAACAAATGTATAAAAAGAACTGCGCAAAATGGACAATATGGAGTGAATTGTTATGATAAAGGGAAAAGGGAACAGAGGTACTTGTGGTGGAAGGTAAAATAAAGGCAAATAAAAATTATTGTTGGATTATTAGGTAGTTTGTGGACAAAATAAAGAAAAAAACTAACTTAGTTATTCCGTGTGACCTCAATCAATACGAGCTAATTTCGCACCTGCTAACGCGTGAACGACCACTAGACCGACACTTGAAGTTCCACACAAACAGGTTTCACTGGGCGCCATCTTTTGGCAGCTCTATTGAGAAGACCCGGCTTTGTAGTGACAGGAACATGTGTCGGATCGAAATCTTGGGGCGTCCGGCGGAGGCAGCTTGGCGGGGCGTGCGCGATCGCCGAGGAGGGCGGACAAGTGGTCCGTGTTAGGCGAGGCAACTGACAGGCGTGCACAGGCGTCGCCTGTGGTGAGAGGTTGGCCACACTTTGCCGCTTACAATGCGAGGCAGGCTTTCTAAGTTCTGGCAAGATGCTAGAAACAGTGCAGAAAAAGTGCGGAAAAATGCATTTTGCACACGCGATGAAACTCGCAATTAAGGCGTAAAAGCCTCTACATCGTTGTTCTTAAGATAAAGTGTAAATTTAAGCCAACATTATCAAAATGCAGCATACGATCGCAAATCCGATTAGGGAGGCAATGATGAATGGTTCTCGGAGACATTAGACTGAGATAGTTATCTCAATAGAAAAAAGAAATTAGGGGACTGAGAATTTTTATTTTCCTTTGTAACCACAAATATATCTTAACTGTTCTTCACTGTCTACTTCTTTTTGCTCTCTTCGGAATGTTTTATGAAATAATGTTGCTCTTAGAATGACAAAAAGATGGACGAGTTTGTTGGCAGTTCATGGTCGCATAACAGTGCAGAAAGGACACGAACTATATCGTGCAGCGTGACAACAGCGTTCTCTTCCAACAGTCGGCTCCCTTGTCGACATGTTTTAGATGTTTGTTTCTGTGTAACTGATATTTACCCGCATTTGTCCAGTATGGTTCAGAGCTCTGTCGTTAGAAATTTGATTATGTTATTGCGAACATTTTAATGATATAAGATTTTCACTATTATTTTTTACATTCTATTTTGGGCTGCTTTTTAAGTAGTTCCTAGCTCCAGTAAAGTCGTTCGCAGGTTCAAAGCATTTAATAACCACTGGACTTTTTACCGTAAAAAAACAAACAAGAAAACGGTATTTAAGTGAAGCTCACTTGAGGGGACAAAATAAGTTTACGGGGAGACCGGGTGGCAGCAAGCATCTGCTTTCCGTCGAACCCTCGCTGCTGCTGATATGCTTCCCAAGCAAGCAAATATGCAATGTCATGGCTTTTTTTTTTACGTTGCGTTGTTTAGCTCTCTTAGCGTTTAAATCTATGGCATTTCTCTCTCATCTGTCCCACACCCTTGTGTAAGGAAATAGGCTTTTTTGCAATAATGGTCATTTTACGGCGGAGCACCCTTTACAGGCTACCTTGTTTGATGATTTTGCTAAATTTTACAGGAAAGAGATTGAATTAAATCTCGAACACACGTAGGGAGCTCTGAATATGGTATCCTCGTGTAGTGCAATCATCGAAGGAAGAATCATAGGGTTAGACGCTGTGCGTATGCGAGGAGTAAAGAGTTATCACTGCAACATTACTAGATGCATGAGAGAAAGTGGGGTAATAAATCGGCAGGGCATGTGAAGGTGCCTCAGAAAGGCTGTCCGGCAACACCAAATTGACGTGAAGCTCGAGCTGCGTAGTTCGAGGGCCGCGAGAAAAAAAGAAACGGTATTTAAGTAAAGCTCAGTCGAGGGGGCAAAGTAAGTTTACGGGGAGACCGCTTTCCGTCGAACCCTCGCTGCTGCTGATATGCTTCCCAAGCGAGCAATTATGCATTGTCATTGCTTTTTTTTAGGATTGCGTTGTTTAGCTCTCTTAGCGTTTAAATCTATGGCATTTCTCACCTGTTCCACACCCTTGTGTGAGGCAATAGACTTTCTTGCAATAATGGTCATTGTGCGGCGGAGCACCCATTACAGGCTACCTTGTTTGATGATTTTGCAAACTTTTACAGGAAAGAGATTGATACAAATCCCGAATACGCGTACTGACCTCTGAATATGGTGAACTCGTGTAGTGCAATCATCGGAGGAAGAATCATAGGGTTAGGCGCTGTGCGTATGCGAGGAGTGAACAGTTGTCATTGCAACATTACTAGAGGCATGAGGGAAATCTGGGTAGTAAATTGCCAGGGCATGTGAAAGTGCCACAGAAAGGCTGCCCGGCAACACCAAATCGACGTGAAGCTCGAACTGCGTAGTTCGAGGGCCGCGAAAAAAAAAACGATATTTAAGTAAAGCTCACTCGAGGGTACAAAGTAAGTTTACGGGCAGACCGGGTGGCAGTAAACATTTGCTTTCCGTCGAACCCTCGCTGCTGCTGATATGCTTCTCAAGCAAGCAAATATGCAATGCCATTGCTTTTTTTTAGATTGCTTTGTTTAGCTCTTTTAGCGTTCAAATCTATGGCATTTTTCTCTCACCTGTCCCACACCTTTGTGTGAGGAAAGAGGCTTTCTTGCAATAATGGCCATTATGCGGCGGAGCACCATTTACAGGCTACCTTGTTTGATTTGCAAACTTTATAGGAAAGAGATTGAATTAAATCCCGAATACGCGTAGAGAGCTCTGAATATGGTATGCTCGTGTAGTGCGATCTTCGGAGGAAGAATCATAGGGTTAGGCGCTGTGCGTATGCGAGGAGCGAACTGTTATCTTTGTGACATTACTAGACGCTTGAGGGAAAGCGGGGTAGTAAATCGGCAGTTCATGTGAAGTTGCCACAGAAAGGCTGCCCGGCAACAGCAAATTGATGTGAAGCTCGAGCTGCGTATTTAGAGGGCTGAGAAAAAAACAAATAAAAAACGTGGGAAATTATATCTTCGCTTTGGTGCACCTGAATGTAACGCTTTATAGAGCAGCTAAGCCAAAGCCGAAACACCCTCCAATCGCAGAAACAGAGCAGCACTCGAGTTAAATTTTGAAAGAACTTGGGAGAACATTAAAAAGAACGATGAAAACAGTGCCCTGGTCCTTACAGTTCCACCGATAACGCACAGAAGAGCAAGACGAAGCATGGAGGTAGCATACGGGGTGTGCACGAGACGCTGGGCACAGCATGAAGCCAGGGCGCAAGATTGCAATTTGGCAGAACCTCACAGGCAAAAGGACAGCATGACGTTTGCTCAAGAAGGATGGAGATGGATGGTGGAGTCGACCCGTGCAGCCACTGGATTGTCTTTTGCAGGGCGCTAAGGAAACATAAGCGATGACCGGGATGCATGCTCACTTATCGCTGCTGTAAGAGTATCGGGGTACGGCTTTGTGAAAATAATTGTTTATTTTTAATTTCTTTTTTTTTTGCAGGAGTTGAGTCGAGCAAGTTTCATGTTCCTGCACGCCATTCTTTGTTTTCCTACTGTTGGGTGCTAAACTTGTTTAGAGTGCACGCAGCGTGGATTTTAAATTCCGAATATTGTATACAGATAATTTAGGATAATGTAGGTCACAGTAAACGATGGAGAATATTCCTACTTTTTAAGAAAAATAAAAATGATTGGAAACAATAAAAAGTTGGAAAACTATGTTTCCTGCGAACCAGGCCTCATCAGAGTATATTTCATGGCAAAGTCTTCGTAATCTTCTGCCTTGTTACTCCTAGACGTTTTCCTAGTGAAAGAACTGTTTTAAATCACGCTTTCTTCTTTAAGGCTATGTCATGTTCCAGGATTTTTTTGTTTGCTTTACTATAGAGGAATGCCACTAGCGTGTTCAGCCAAGTTTTTCAGACGGACAGTAGCGGGTTATTTTGTTCTATGCAGCAGCTAAGTCGATGCCACCTAGTTTGAGTCATACTTGAATTGCTATAAGTCCTTTTGTCGTTTATCACTCCTTTGTTCTCTTGCTGAGATACTTACGCAAATGAGAAAGAAGGATACTGAATCCTTTGCATGTCACTCTATGCAAACTTTCTCAATGCTGGGCACTACGACCTGTGAAGTCACTGAAGTTCGTTGATAATATTACTAAGGAGAAAATAAAGTATCAGTGACATGATGGCGGAGCAATACTGGTGATTCATCTTCATATACACGTAAACAGCGGTGTTCGACAGAATCCGCGCTAATTTTGACTTGTTTGTGGAATGCGTCGTTCGGCTTCTTTTTTACTTGCTTGAATGCTTAAAGCCGGCATTTTTATACGCAGGATGTTGAAACAACCTGACTAACGTAAAGCTCCCTGAAGTAGTATCTTTCTTCAGCCCAAGGAAAACAAAGATGAGCTCAATTTATGCTGTAATGACGTCATCGCCATCACACGGCTACCCCACTTATTGATAAACTAATCGACTCCAATTCAGAGTAGGCGCCTCGGGTAAATATTTTGCATTTTTCCTAACTTGCTTGCTTCCTATTAGGTTTTTTCATTCTTTAGCAACATTCTGTGACCGGCAGTAAACTACTCATTGTTGACTACTTTCATATTGTGTGGTGTCCGCCTTCATTTTTTCTTTAAGCATGCAGCTCATATGTGGTTTTGTTTTAAGCGAAAGCTTCACTACGCCATGTAAAGCCAAGGTCGCAGCACGGGAGGGGGGCAGCTACTGCGCATGCGCCATAACCATGGTAACCAGCTGGGCCTTTCTTCAGATGTTCCGCCACTGCGCTCGCTACAGAGGGGAGGAGGAGGGTAGCGGTATTGCAGCAGATTCACGCTAATCTAAAATAATAAGAATCTAAAATTTGGGGAATATTCGGTACTTTTGCGAATATTCCTACGAAACAACCGATAAAGTATGAAACACATACGGCGGCGCTACGGTAGGGTACTAACTTGTGGATTTAAAGATATATCTGGTAAGATATTTTACAGTACTCGACTAAAGGGCTGCTACACGAATTTAGTAGGGTAACCCTATGAGCATCAAGATACAAGTGCTGAAAAATCACCTTCTCTTACTGGTGGCTAGATATGAGACGGGCAATAGCACGCACGAGCCGTTGTCCCTGAGATTGGGCTTCAAGGAACTTGCCTATTAATTGTTACTTTATCTAGTCTTATAAGCCATGCATAAACATTACGAGCGCTGTTACGCGAATGGACATCGTAGCGGTATTGAACGCTTCATGCCTCACATATAAATCGATGTAGGATCGTACGCAACATTATTGTAGGCCTTGGTTTTCAAACTGTTGTTGAAGTGCAGCAGTAGAAATTATTTAACCTCGTTCCAAATATTCGGAAAATATTTGACAGCTTGATAAAAATTCGGTTAGCTTTGAATAATTGCCAACAAACACTATTTGATTTGACCGAATAAACGAATAAGACGATATTTGATTCACTATTCGATATTTTCAAACAATAGCGCGCCCATATAACTATATATATGCGCCTATCGTCGTTATATTTTCTTTGCGCACTGTGCTAATTAAGCGTCTTGAATTATTTCTCTATGTGCGATCAAGACACGCCTTTTAGAACGTATTAACAGCCCAAAAATGTGCAGTACAGCGTTAGCGGAGGAGAAAATGTGACATATAAAGGTACTAATAATTCGAAAGCGTGACAGCTGATGTATGAGGAGCGTAGACGATAATGAAAAAAAAAAGAGCAAAATTAGTGGTAAGCCTTCAAGGACATAGATGTGAATGCTCCAGAGTGCCATTTCAACGCTGTCGCCTTGTTGGCTGTACATTTTGCTGTTTCAGACGCCAACTTCAAGCATACATACGCGATCATGGACAATTCAGTTTGAGGTTATGACCGAAAAAAACAGAGCAAGTACCGCGAGGCTGTCAAGGCGTTACGTCCACGAGCTTTTAGCCACGGTTCCGAATTATCAATTACCTGCACACGTGGCTGAAGTCTCGCTTCTTGCACAAACCGTGTTGGGTAGCTGTGGTCGGCCGCTGAAAATTTAATTAAATCTGCTGCGGAAAACGCTTACCGGTCTTTCTCCATCTTTTAGGTTCGGTTGCCTGCGCACATTTTTCTTGAGCCGTTGGCTCTACCCGCACCGAATTAGTATCAGAAAAGTGGGCTCCAGGAAGAGAGGCTTTGGGTCGCCTTCAACGATTTTGAAGGCACCTGCACCAATGTTACCGATTTTGCCTTGCATTTATTCATTTGCCTGTGTGAGTTATGGAAGCCAAATAGCAAAGAAAAGTTGAACAGGAATCAAGGGTTATAGTATTGCGACAAGCAGGAAAGAGAGTGGAAGCCTAAAAACGCATACTGAGACATTTCAGACAATTTGTGAGAAACAGTTTTGAAAACTATATTTTTGACGTATTCACGATAACGATCAATATAAATACTCAGCGCTTCTAGGCGGGCATCTAGTTTCTCGCGTTTTCTTTTTCAAAACTGGGCTGCTTTGGTTCCTTCTGGCCGTCTTAGTTACCCGTCGTGAGGGTAGGACAAGCTTCGGGAGCAAACATTTGCGACGCATCGGAAGCTTAGGCCACTTTTATCATGCGTTCATAGAAAGGGCCTTCAACATATTCCGCAGCTGCCTTTCAACTATTTTCAACAAAATAGTCCATTGGGTTTCTCTGACAGCTTTAACTACTCGTGCGAGTGTGGGAAAAATATTAAAGTAGATATTTGCCGCAACATTTAAGCGTAGACCACTCCTATAAGCGTGTGCATGACAGTATCCTATAATATATCACAGTTGCCTCATAATAAAAACCGACGTCTCAGAAATCTGAACTTCGCTGAGTAGGAAATAACTAAAAAAAAAAAAGCACAAAATTGTTTATGCTCAAAGCCCATGAGCTTCATTTTTATTCCAAGCTCTCATTAGTTCTCTCTCCTTTCCCTTTTCCCTCTTCCATTTTATTTTGCTCGTTGTTTCATTATGATGAGACAATTTAGTGCCAAAATACGCCGCGTTAAAGCATGTCTTAAGGATACTGAAGTCAGGTGAGGTGCTAGAATTCGCGAGCTTGAGTTTTGAGTGAGGATAACAGCATTTTCATCTGCGTAACAGGAATTTCGAGGAGGCAAATGGGCTGCGAAGACTTTTTATTTTTGGTTTTGTAAGCGTGCTTATATCGTCGCAAAAGCACTAGAACAGCGACGATCAATCGAAGAGCACAAATTTTAAGTTTATGATTTGTAGTATGTAGGAGGCGCAACGAAGATTCGAAATAGCACAGGCGTCCACAGTCTGTACGCGACCTTAAGCGGGTAGTCTTGGGTGTGGAGAATGCAATGTTCTGAGGCAAAAAGAAGTTGTAGTTATAAATTTTAAGCTAGAATTCAAGAGCACTGCTGTCGAGTGTTGCTGCGCATGCGTAGGGGAAATAACGTTCCTTCGAAAAGTTTGTAACTCAGTGTTGGGAAATTTACTGTCGGTGCTTGTGCATATGCTTCACTCAAAAGAATAGAAATAAATTAAATTGATTTTCTTTTTTTTTCGCACGACGCGATGCTCTGGTACAAATTGAGGTGAAGGAAAATCACTTATTAAGGAGAAAGCCTTTATCGCCTTATTGTCGTCGTCAGCTTTTACGGCGGCTCTGATCGGTTGAGGCGGGAGGACGTCATGGAGGTATCGACCAATCACAGAGCACCACCACCACAGTATGCGCGAATGCGTGCCTTTATGGCCATATGCCAATCAATGCTCAATTGCAAATTAATAACTAATGAACTAATTATTTGATTACTAAGTACTGCTTACTAATTACTAAATAACTGCTATATAATTTTAACTTCTAATTAGTGACCATTGCTAACTCATTAATTTATCACTAATTATTGGTGCGCTCCTGGTAAAATCAACCACACAACAGTAAACGTAGAACAACTGCGAAGATACAAGTACGCGATCTCGTCGCTGCCAAGAAGAATTCACTGAATAAATGCACTCGTAGAATATGAAAGAGTAGTCGCTCGCTTTACTCGTAGCAGCATTCATCGCTACATGCGCAACAGTCGCGTAGCAGATTGCAGCACTCAGGCTTTCGCCTTTCATCACTTTAGTCTCCTAAGTGTCCTCAAATTATTATTCCAGCGTGATGGCATAGCGCTTAGGGCGTTCGACTGCTGATCCCAAGAACGAGTGCTCGATGCAGGCGGAAACCAAGACGCTTATATACTATCGGCGTTAGTTGCAATTTAATGATCTGTATGCAGTTTAAATTTTAGGGCCCATCATTATGGCGTCACTCACGGCCTCAGTCGGTTCGGCATGTTAAATCCTATGAAACAAATCAAATCAAACTAAACCGAATTTGTTTATTTGTGAAGTTATTTATGTGTGAAGGCTGCCGCACGCAGCAGCCTCTACAGAACACAGCACCCGCTTTGTGACGCCAAACAAATGACATTTGCACGAAGAAGAATGTTTCACCCGTAAGGTGTTAGCCCGAGTAAGGCGGTACACCCTTAATGGTGATTGTTTGTGAGAATTGTTTAGTGTGGAAAACAGGTTTACGTTAAATAATAAAGCTGATACTAGGTGGCTCAACAAACACAAGTTACTCTGTACTGCTTTTTTGTACGCTTGTATATATATATAAATATGAAACTAAATATATACCGCCGAAAAAAAAGTAGAAACGCCAGCCCCACACCTCCCCTTCTTTCCATTCGACTACTTGTCGAGCATTCTTCCCGCCACACCAGTTGAAAAAAAAAATGACGTTATTGGTAACGATGAGAAGCCGACGTCAGACAACGAAAAACAAGCAGCAAAAAAAAAAAAAAAAAACAAAGAAAGAAGAAATGAAAAGAAAAAGGTGATGCTGGATAAATTCCACGGTTTTCTATCCCATTCGCCTTAATTTGCGGAAGCGACGAGAGAATTTTAATCAAGCTGCCTGACGCTTGTAGGTATTAATTAAGCGGAGAGCTTCTGGTTTGCTGCGCTTGGCGTGAAGGATTTTTGGCGTGGTACCTGCGTATGCTTTTTCTTTTGCTTCAACTAAAGCATAAAAATCAGTAAACGTCTCTTCTGCGAGCGCCTTGAAAAATGTCCTAATTTTAAATGTGTACAAGCTTTCTTTCGAGATTGATCGAGGCGTACGCTTGCTACCCGGTTCGGCTCATTGTTGCATGCATTTTAATGCCTCCTCTAGAGCGGAATTCGACGTGAGTGATGCCGAAGAAAAATAAAGCAACATTTTTGCAAACTGGGCAGAGTAATCTGGCTCAGATAGAAATATACAAACTAATGTGGCGGTACTGAGTTCTGTTTTAGTGGGGGGGAAAAAAAAGGAGAATTATTATCAGAGCAAAAGGGAAGACAAATTCGCTGCTTCTCGGAAAAGAGGAATTTGCCGAGAAAACTTAGAGTTGGAATGAGATTAACAAGCGCGAACGTAGCGCTTCTTTTGATCGTCACCCAAGTGTCGAAACTTCGCCAAACGCCATGGGCGACAGGCTCTATAAAGTGCGCGTAATTGATCAAGTCAGACGCAAAACATAAAGTGCTAACGGAACGAAAACCGTCATTTTTTCCCTTTTTTCTTTTCGGTTAGAACCACGTATCATTTGTCTTAGAACAAAGACAGGAAATAAAGCAAAACACGTTCATTACTAACTGGGGCCGTAACGCTAGCTTTGGCGACAAAGTGACGTTCTGAAATGCGTTCTGTTGAAGCGAGCAATCTGAATGGCTTCGCCGACACTCCCCTTAACTCCAACTTTTCTTTCCCTTTGTTGCATCCGCGTATACGTTAAACACAAGGAATGAAGGGTTCTTTTGCTGACACGCACCTTGCATTGAGTTTGCTTCGTAATGTTTAACATTTTCGTCAACCTCTAATGACTGTGCTTCTCATAAAGATGCTAAGACAGACCTTTCTACTCATTGTTTATGGAATTTCAATAGAAAGTTTTCTGCGGATTGCCAGGGCAATTTAATTTTCACACAGCACCATCCCTGCAGTTTGTTGTTGTTTCAAAAGACGTGGATTTCGATGCATTTCATTACGTAAATAATTAAAAGAAGGTAGTGCCTGATGAAATTCTTGATGGCAAGGCGTTGAATCGTGATTGTAACTACTTCCTATTGAACAGTTCCAGCTGTCCTACGGCTGCAGCTTTTAGCGATGCATCAGTGAGACAAATTTATCGACGTGTGCATCGCCACGCAATGCCCCGTCTATCTGAGGCCGCACCACTTCAGCAGCGCTTGTGACAGCCGGCAGCCAATCACAGATGGAATTGCTAGTCGTGCTTGTAGCAGAATCGAGAAAAGCCGCAATGTGTAAGTGCGCATATTAGGAGACCGAGCAAAGCAAATAGGAAGGGAAACGCACGAAATCATCGTAATAGGATGTGAACGGCAGCCGTTAGGAACGACCGAAACTATAGAAAGTGCCAAATGTAGGACGAATCCGAAAGCAAAGAGACCGTGAAGGGAAGGAATACGTGACCGAGGATAGAAAGGGAGACTTGGAAGTCGCCAATGAGATTTGCCCGGGACCGAGTTCATTAATCTTTATAATTAGTGCCTCACTCTGCAGCCGCGTTTCAACGAGCTGCCTCTTGGGAAGGCAGACTGACTGCACACTGTTTTTCTTTTTGCCTTCATAACGTTGTTCTCAATCTTTCTCGCTCCCCGATCTCCCCGTTCACCCATTTAATTGATACGTACGAGCGCTGTTTGTTTTTGGTAAGCTTTTCAGTCTTCGATTCTGCAGCGTTATCGTTATCTCAAACGTTCGCGAGCCCAGTCGTAAAAAGAAGTTTAGAAGAATCGTTAAAGGTTACTTCGCTTAAATGTGATACTGCATGAAAACAGTCTCGCTTCGGAGGTGAAAAAAAAAGCACGTATCTTTTGTTTTTGTTGCTTAAAGTGGAGATTTGCACGCTGAACTGTTAATACCTCCATCCTTCAAAATGCCCCAGGTGTGTTAACGATTCCTAAAACTGCGTGACTTGTTTTGCGATGTGCACATCCAGCCATGTGACTCGTATATTTTAGATACGTCTGGACAGTCAAAAATTGTAATCTAGCTAACAACGATGGTATTCGGGCTTCAAGGTAAAGCACATTGTTAGCTACACGTTTGGGGAGCCCAAGGCATAACGTAACAAGCGCTTTCCGCTCTAAAAAGACGAGCGGACGAATTTGTTAGTAGGAGAACCAGAAAACAACACAGATCCAAGTTCTATAATTGGTCAGACGTACATAACGTAAATTATTAAAAGTGCATCTCGCCGTATTCCAGACCTGGGATTGCTTAACCTGCGCAACATACCCATAGGACGAGCCGCTTTCGCTGCAACATGTTCAATGTAATCTCTCCATGTCAGATGATCACCGTAAATGACACCCAGATGCTTCAAAGACTTAACTTGACAAATCGTTTCTTGCTGAAATGTTAGAGAAATATTTACTGGATCCTTAATTTGGAAAAGAAGGACAGCGCACGTTTTTACATTTATTGTAATTCGTAAGTCACAGAATCAATTCTGAACGGAGCTCAGGACGTGTAATTCCGTTTTCTCAACGGTAAGGTCGCGAAACTTTTCCTCCTTACTTCTTTCATGTCAGCGGTGTAAATGTTTATTCCGGTGAAGAAGTGTCTCTGAACGCGAC
>JAJIZL010124373.1:31925-49964 GCA_023969395.1 Amblyomma maculatum | reverse complement strand
GAATGAATGAATGAATGAATGAATGAATGAATGAATGAATGAATGAATGAATGAATGAATGAATGAATGAATGAATGAGCGTGGTGGTTTCTTTACGCGTAAGCAGCGGAACTTAAGCGTCTTGTTTGATAGCAGCTGTTATGGTCCTATTATTATGGCAGCGAAGTACAGAAACTTTTGTGCACCGAGATTTCAGTACACGCAAGAAACTGAAGCGATCCGAGATAAATTGAGTCCCCCAACGACATTGTCTCGCATACATTAGGTGCAGTAGCTGGGCTGAAGTTGCTCTTATTTTACTAACGCAGTGATAAAAGCAAAAGCGAAGAAGGAGCTTGAATAGACTGGTTAACGAGCTAAGTGCCCCGAACTAGAGACCTATTGTTCCTTAAGGGCCTGGCGCTACTAGTACAAACTAAGTTTGCTGAACGAACAAATCCGATTAGTTGTCTGAATGGGGATGTCCTCATTACGCTCGCTATTCTTTCCTTAAGGAACGTTTTTTGGGCAATGAAGCGCGTAGCCATTGTACAATCTGGTTAATCGTCTGCCGTCGCAGCCACAGATTTGTTAAAAATGACTAAGACCAGTTTAGGAACATATAATTCATAAGTGCTATTGTGCAAAACAGGATGTTACTGCACCTCTATGGCGTCTTATTTGTATTACAACCATGTCTCACAATCACTGGCCTACTGCTCGTTAGACCTTAACTGGATGAAAACGCAAGCACTTTACATCACCAGCCTTCTTGTTAGATGTCTGCGTTTAGACACGCACAAAGTGAGCATTTGTTTTCCTGAAGGAGGATCGACAAATAAGGAATCTTTAATGCGGGCACTACACTCGGCTGATCCTTGGCCCTTGGCAAATTGTAGTTCGCAGGCAGTACTTTAGAAAAACAAAACAAAGTTAAATAACCTTTCACGCCGCGAGTGGGCTTCAACCCCGCGGCAGCACAAATGTACTAGCTTTGTTGGCCCCTAAATTCGATCACTACGCTACCGCTGTAGCCGAATATCTCATGTGTTCAAAAATTAGTTTCTTGAGTTGTGCTTTGCATCGGCGCTTTTGAATCATACCAGTTGGGAAACTCGGCTTCAAAAGTTACTAATTTTAATACGCATTTTTCGGGCTGGATGGATGGATGGATGGAATGGAATATAGGAGCGTCCCCTTTGAAACGGGGTGGTAGCAGTAGCTATCTTGCTCATTTTAACTGCATGGCTACCAGTGACTCAAGGTAGTTAGACTGAAAGGGCTTCTATTGGCGGGACTGTGAAGGTGGCTCTCGACTGTCTGTCGTTGCGACGTGTTTCCAACATTCGCAAGTTGAAATCATTCGCCCTAAAGAAGTCCCTAACATGGGGGATGTTGTACAAGAAAAAAACAAACAAACAAACAAATTTTTCGTGTGCCCTCACTAAAGACTTTGAAAAGCTTGAAATGCTTTGCGTACTATGTACGTCGGAGGGCAGGTTTTTAAACCGTCCGAACTTATCAGTGATGTGAGATATTAAATATTTATGCTGTAGTGTGCCAATCTTATTTGTTATAGCCACTGGCATTCATCGCGTGCTGGCGCGCCCGAGGACGAAGAAGTTGGTCGCTGTCTCAGTGGTTCGGTACGCCTGACGGTCTGCTGCAAGTTCGTGTTGAGCAGCTGGAGCGGTCTGGGTCGCCCGAATAAACGCACCCCTACAATGCAGATATTTCAGCGCACGGTAATATGCCCTTCCCGGTCGAAATGAAGCCTTGAATCTTGTACTACGTCGTTTATCCTGACTTGCAAATGGGCTTTGGTAGATGCGAATTCATGAACGATTAACCAGTGTTACTATTCCGTCTATTCCCACGGCATATTTTAGACGCGTTTTGGAAAGCATGCAAAACGTCATGAGTTAGTCGTCTGTTGGCCTTACTTTTGGTACTCTTTCCCCGTGCTTGCTTTCTTGCCCCTGCACCGCCCCGCCGGGGTGGTGCAGTGGTAAGACGCCCGACTACTGTTGTCGGAATTACCGGTTTCGAACCCGACCACGGCGGCTGCGTTTCGATGGAGGCGAAACGAAGTGGCGTCCATGTGCTGTGCGATGTCAGCGCTCGTTAAGGATCCCCAGGTGGTCGAAATTACTCCGTAGTCCTCCACTACGACTTCCCTTTCTCTCTTTCCACTTTCACTCCCACCTTCCTCCCTTCCCTTACGGCGCAGGTCAGGTGTCCACAGAGCAAGTGTGACAGATACAGCGCCTTTCCCTTCCTGTGAACCAATTATTATTATTGTTATTATTATTATTGACATTCGCTATTTTGATAATTTATCTTTGCTGCAACATATTTCATCTAGCTGCATCAGCGCAAGATCAACCCGTCATCGACTCTAGTCTACTTCGTGGCATGTTCTTACCCGAAATGAGAGCTGCAGGGATACAAAAATGTGGACCTAGACTTCTATGAACCCGCCTTTCGATGTAGTGAGAAGCTAGGTGGGCCATTGGCAGCCTTTATATACGATAACGAGAACGCGCGTTGGTCCAGGAAAGAAAGCCTAAAACATAAAAATGTAAAAACGTAACATGCTTCAGTATAGAGCCCACGTACAGTGGGTATATACCCACGTGACACAGGCTGAAGCTCATATGTGCAACAGGTAGACTGACTGTGGCATATTAACCATGACAATGCGAGCCCACCTTTCGCGATTGTCTATTTTGACGCTCACATCCGGCACGTGTGCACAGTGTGCAGACCTGGCACTGATACAGTTCGATCGGAGGTTTCTTATCACAAAAATTTAGCCAGTAGACGATAGAAACTTGGACGACGACTGCCCAAGACAGGCAAGCAGTTGGAGAAAACTTCAACTGGAAGTATTTAGTGAACAATTTTTTCATGATGCTTCGCTTTGTCCTCACATGGAAAACGTGCTCACTGCTGCTGACCATGTTAGTTTGCGTTAACATATATCTTGACTTTCTTGCGAAGGCAATAAATGAAATCAGTGCACATAAAAGAAGGCATCGAGTGCCTTTTATTACTGTGTCTGCGTTACTAACCCAAACATCTTTGCTGGGAAAGCAAAACCTATAGGTCAGATCACCTTATTTACTTTCCATGATGTGGTCTCATTTTAACTATTTTTGATAGCATATTTCTTGATGATTTGATAGATAGCATCGTCCACCTAATATTACTTAGTGTAAGTGATCCACTAAACTGGAATCGCAAGGCAGAAAGAGACATACGCGTCGTTATAAACAAACTGATTATTAACGTACTGAAAATGAGTACAAAAAACCTTTTTTTTTGAACCAGCTAGTGCAACGCAGAGTCAGAAGCAAATTGCCTTTGCGAAAGGAAAAAGCAAACCGCCTCTTCTTTTTTTTCCTCTCGACGATCGATCAAGAACTTTTCATCGGCCTTTCAGTGGTGCCGCGTATTGCCCATGAGACCACAACAGGGGAATTAAAGCTCTTATTTTATCGAGAAAGAAGAGAGGCTGGTCGCGAGGGATCAAGTGTGGAAGAAATAGTCTTGAATACCACGCATAAATAATACGCAATATTCATTTTTCTCCCTTTCCCACTTGCCCAGCCAACTTCTGCCGCAGTGTTGGAAAGCCGACGAGTCGAGCAAAGAAGATCGTCAAACGCGTCCCATCGCGACGACACTCTCTCTCGCTCTTTCTCCGCCGCGAAGTCATTTGTTTCAATGATGCACGCCGACTTGCAAGGACGTCCTTTTCGCGGATTGCCTCTCGGGCTCTCCCTGAAAGGTCTTCTGTGTCCGCGCCTGAATAACGTACGAGCCCCCACGGGATAACGAGAGCTCACTCCCTATCTCCTTTTCCTCCTCCGCATAATCCGAAAACTCACTCTTTCCCTCACAAAGGGCGAGGAGGAAGAACTCTCGCCTTGTCACGCGGAATCACAGTTCGCACTTTGAATTCCCGCCGATATCAGAGAGCCTCCATGTATACGCTGTACTGTATGTAGTACCATGCTTTTATGTTTGTTTTTTCGCGTGGCGGGCGCATGTAGGCTGAGATTTTCTTTCATTTGGACTTGAGAAACGTTTTCTGTTTTCAGCTGCGGCTTCCTATGCAGGTGGCTGAATTCGCATGGTGGGAGTGACTCCTGCTTACTCGTTGGCATTCAAGAGCCGAGTTGAACATGCTCCGTCCTGGGACTCCATGCTTTATGATGCGAGATGTATCATTCGCCTCTTGGC
The DNA here is from genome assembly GCA_023969395.1 of Amblyomma maculatum. Classification (NCBI taxonomy): domain Eukaryota; kingdom Metazoa; phylum Arthropoda; class Arachnida; order Ixodida; family Ixodidae; genus Amblyomma; species Amblyomma maculatum. The sequence continues at coordinate 45,737 of JAJIZL010124373.1, read as the reverse complement.
CTACGATGCCACGAGAACGCGCCTTGTGCCAGAAACGAAAAACACTAACACCAAAACATAACCTGCTTCAGTACAGAGCTCACGTACCGTGTACTGCTTCAGCGTAGTGCGCAATCTATCTTAACTTACAGCTGCGTGGGTGCTTCTAGACGAATACATTCTCTCCTGTTTCTTTTCTCTGTTATCACAATTTTCATGACAATCTTGTTCATTCTGACGCGTGCTTTCACTAGCGGAATGTACTTCACATCTTTACATTAGTGGAGCGTGGGTTTTGAACTTGGCAAAGTTCACGGCATGATTTCTGCGCATCTAAGTGCACTACGATGTCGGAAGCATGGTTCTCTCGGCCTTATTAACAACGCGCTCTTAGAGCAGATAAGAACATTTTAATCAGCCATTAAGAGCCTAACGAAGACGTATATCAACAGCAAAAACATGAATCAGGAACGTATTTTAGCCGCATACACAACCTAAATAGAGACTGCTACGCTGTGAATAAGTTGCGATTGCTTCGTTTTTTTTTTCTCAGGCTGGCAACGTGGCTGTAACATGACGTTGCTTCAGTTAAAGCGCCGGCCGTACTGGAAGTTCAATTTATCTCGTGTACTTCACGAAAGTCTAAGATTAAAGCTTACAGAAGTCACGTCGAATGCTTATACAGCTTGATTTCGAAACTGATCCATCTCAGAACTTTGTCGCAGTAATCATTTATATACGTGCGTCTTCGTGCTTCTGCTGAACTGATGCACATTTAGCTTCAGTACTGTCTTCAGAGCAACACAAGAAAGCAATGTGCGGGAACGGGTAATGAGTTTCAGGGAGAGGGCTAAGGATGACCCAGCGAAACCGTGTAGGGTGCGAGGAAGGGCAGAGCCAGGGATGCTTTCTCTCAACGCAGCAACTTTGACTATAAATATTAAATACGCAAAGAACTATAGAGTGGCAATTAGCCGCGCAAGAATTAGGAGACGTTCCGCTTAAGCGACGCCCAGCAGCTTCTTCCCATTATAAGGTATGCGTAAATGTCATTGTGTTCTAAGAAGTCTGAATGCAGTTGGTAGCAGCCAGAAAGAGAAGAATGGACGAAGGATTTGCATTAGGTATACTCGGTAAACTAGGGAGTGCAGAATTACACTAAGACAGCAGTTGAGAAAAAAACACAGTAGTTAACGAATATATCGGCAGTTGAGGCTTTCGTGCATTTGCATATGATGAACATAAATTTGCAGTGGAAAAAAACAAACAACTCTTGCAGAGTAATAAGGCGAAAACTATGCGCGCACCGAAGACGGTGCACCAGAAAACACGACGGTAAGGATGGAGGTAACGGGCTTGCATCATAATGAGGGAGCATCAAAATTTGTAGTATCGGATGATAAAATAGTACCGTCACAATTTCATTTCGCTATGTTGAGTTGAGGACAACGCAAAGAGCTGCTAATCGGAAAATGGCAGGTGTAACGTTAGTCAGGGACGGCAGCTATAATTTCCGTTTTAAAGTCGGATCATGAGTACCACTCATTTTGCCTGACACTGTGCACATTATTTTGCACATACTTCTGCCGTGCTTTTAGCATTCTCAATTGGGGCGGCATTCGAAGACAGTTACACAGGCAGTGCGCATTCCAACACCTCTTTTTTCCCCAGTGTCCTGAAATCGCCGCTTACCGAGCAAGCACAAATTATTGGTCCAATATTGGAACGATGGTGGCAACGATATGCACTATATAGACACACACTACCAGCACAGTGTCAATATTGGGCTAATATATTGTGCTACCTGGGTACATTTTGCGCATCGTGTATTGATTGCTGCCTACAGTTTGGATTCAACGTTTGACGTAACTATGTTCTCAACACTCAGCGCTCTCAAATCAACCGATCAAGGTGCCGGGCACCGCTGTGAGCAAACCGTGTGAAAAAAAAAAAAAAAAAAAAACAGGGGATGTGAATATGCGACTTCCAGTAAGCGTCCTTGGGTCTCATTTAGGCGGCAAATCAGGCAGCAATTAGGACGTCATTTTTTGGACAAAAATGTTTAATTTGGGGCTTCTAGCCGGTGCGAGATCTTGCTAGAAACATTCACACAAGTCAGAAAAGCTACACAGTTTGAACCAAATTCCAACATTTTTCTCATTAGCGTATACCGATGTGTAAATATTTAGTGGTGCTATCAGTGTTTTGATATTGGTTTTTGAATGGACCACATTGACGTACGTAACGCCAGGTAATGTTTGTTTTTCTATTATTTGCTTTATAATTTAGATTCAAAAAAGTTAATTTTAGTGGAATGTTAAAAAGGACATGGCATTGCAGTTTCAGTCAAATTTACCTCGCACTTCGCGGACTTCTTTTCATAGATATTGTATTATGCATGCAGTTGGTCGAGGGTGGATGTGATTTTGGTTCGCGAAGCATGTCGAACTTTAATTCAAGTTTCTTACTTGTCACGTTCCGCTTCTATCGGAGATATCACAGTTCCAGAGATAATCCGCGGCTAGGTTTACTGTCATGTCAGCGCAGAAGAAAAGGAGAAATCGCAGGAAGTGGGAAAGGCCGACGCGGATAATTGAATAGCTGCCTGTACTCAGCTCAACGGAAGGTTTTCAATGGCCTTAAGGTTTAGATAACTGATCATTAAAAGAGGCTACCTTTAAGACTATTTTCTTTGGACTGTAACTTTCGTGGTGGTATATAATTACGCGTCACAGAAATTTATACTCCAAATGAAAAAGAAAAAGAAAAAGTAAGATTTTAGAAAGGAAACAAAATTGCGAAAACGTAAGTCACACAACTGTCACCTGAAAACGAATAGAAGATCGCCGCCAGAGTTGAAAAGCTTGAGGTAGGCTTAAATTCCGTTCTCCCTTTTTTTAAGCACTGATTCCAATTCTCCTTCTTTATACCTGATCGCGAACAGTATAGTTTTGAATATATTTGCTCGTTTTGTCTGCTCCCACTAGTCGTACGCGGCTTGCGTTCGATTGATTTGGTCCGCGCAACCAAATCCTTTCCTAAGCTTTGGAGAAAAAGCAGGCTCTGTTGATCGCAAGGAAGTGAATTTTTCGTAAGCCTGTTGAGGCCGTTTTGTATTGTCAGCAAGTCGAACATGCAAAATAGCTCCCGGCAGTGACCGCCATTTCTTACATACGCTGCTGCATCTTGTTCCTCTATTTTGTGAATGCAGGATGGAGGTGGTAGGGTGAAGAGAGGGAGGAGAGAATCGCCATGACTGCCAACAAGACTCGCATATAAACAGGGAGGGCGTACAGAGCAAAATGAACTTGCGGAGACGTTATTTATGACATTACTACCTTCCCCTTCCCATACCCGAAGGCCGGCTTGAGCCGTCTCGCCGGATCAGCAGGAGAAATCTACCGCGCTCCGAAGAGGTGTGGTGCACCGGTGCGCACGAATGCGCACGTCTGTGTGTGCCTATGTTTCTATGCGCGTGCGTGATCTCGTATGTGAGCACGCATATATTTGCGGCAAGTGTCTGCGCGTGTATGTGTGTGCGCGTCCCAGCAGGACAGACTGTTTCGGCGAGGCCGAGTCTCACGGCAGGGATCAAAGCAAGCGGCGGCAGAGTTCGGGAATGACACGGAGGTGAGAGGAAGGTTCGGGAGGGCAGGAAATAGATGGCGCTGTTGTTGCTGCATGTGTATTATACAGCAGCCGCGCTGCTGGAAGGCATTAGAAAGTCATCTTTCATACACCTCGCTGCGCCGGGAGGGAAAGGGGAAAGAGGAGGGGGGGGGGGGGGGGCTTGCCACAGAGGCGAGAATCTAGCCTCGAGGCGCAAATCCTGGCTTCTTTTGGTCGCTCCCTTTTCCCCCATTTTTCGCCCTTTATTTGTGGACCCCTTCGATTTTGTATTTATTTCGCATTTCTCTGTTGTCAGAGCAGAGAACCTTGCCTATTGTAATCTTGGCCTGGCTTTTGGCTCGCAGCTTCCTTTTCCTTATTCGCTTATTCTTTTGATACCAACCTAATCTTTTTCCCTGCATCCCGCCCCCATCGCCGGCTGACGCTGTTCGTCTTCACCTCACGTTAGTCCGCATAGCGCGGAGTTTGGTGACCTGACGCGGTGCAACTCCCTCTCCTGGTGGCGCCCACAAGCCTTGGTCTGAACATTGTATCTCCGTGCCGTGGCTCATCGATTTGTCCTCCCGGTACTCGTGGATTCTCGCGTGGTCTACGCGTGGGGCCGCTGCCATTGAGATTTTTTTTTTCTGTTTCTGCCACCGGAAGAAAACTCAATTGCTCTCAGTGGGGACTAGGAATTCAGTTGTAAAGTGGTGTCCTCTCTGAGCCTATAGTCATCTTCCACCGACAGAGCTCGTAGAAGAAATGTGTTAAATCAGTTATGTATACTGCAAATTCTCAACACATTGTTGTATGGCTAGGAAACCGGCATCACAAATACTTTGGTTGTGTTCTTAGCTTTTAGAAGAAGTGCAAATTGCTAAACCACGTTCAGTTAAACAGTTTTGAAAGTTGGATAGTGAAGAGGGATATAGAGGGTGTTTGTGCATGCTTCGCACTAACCAGGAATTTTAAAGTTTGTCTCCCTAAATATACAGCAAATCATACTATAGGAATAACGTAATTACTCATCTTAAAGCTACTGTGTTCACGCACTGCTTAACACATGTACCTCGAAAAATGCATTGACTTCAAAAAACTAGTCTGCGCGCAAAGCTACTAGGCGTAGAAAAACTTATTGGGACCTTAGTAAGACCCCGCCTCAAAAAAAAAAAAAAAAAAAAAAGACGATGTATCCAATGAAGGCACGGCAGAAATTCTTTTCGATGAGCATTTCTTGGCTATAAGTCAATAAGTGAAACAATGTGAACGTTGGCCATGGTGAAGATTACGTGACGAACAAGACATGTATTGTGGGCTCAAATTGTTTGACGTAGTCCGCTAACTGTAATGAGAAATTGCTTTCTCCTGTACTAGAAGTCAGCAAAGTCAGTTCTTCAGAGAGCGAAGCACGGCTGAGTGTAAGAATATTTTGCCAGGATATATATTGGCAAAGTATAAGTCATGCTCTGGGAACACTGCTAGGCTTCTCGCATTTGAAGTGGTTTCCGGTCCTCATGAACTGCGTAGAATAGGCACTCAGTATTAGAAACTTATTGGCTTTTCCTACGGTTCACTTTTGTTTTCGTGTGTGTAATAAAACTGCTAGCCTGCGTGTGCGTGAAATCGGAAAGACGTTTTGATTTACTTAAAGGAGTGGAAGGTGCAAGAAACCCACGCCGCACCAAGCAGGAATAACAATGCAATATGTAATGTCATGATAATCATGAATGCGCTGTGCCAGCGAAAGCACTGTCTACACGGTTTACTGTGGACGCTAGAGCGACTTGTTTTCATATCTCTGAAGCGATGCATTTCTAACGCATCAAATCGACAGCAGAGGACCGCTGATGACTCATCCTGGCGGCTTCATTCCTGGGCAACTAAATATTTAGATGCGAAAGCTTCTGCGTTTTAATTCCTGCATAAAAAATGTGTCCTATATGGCACGTATCGGCCAGGGGCCGTGCGTACACTTTTTTTTTTTTTTCCCACTTAATCTCTTCATACTGCGCTGCGAGCAAAAACCATTCGTCGGGTTTTATCTCCCAACATTGCCGAGATTTTTCACGCACGCTTTAATCCGCCTTTTTGAGGACGCGCCAAACGGAGCTTTCGAGTGGTAATCTCCCGGAGTCTCGGAACGATTAAAAGAGCGGTCATCCATCCTTATAACCTGAAAGACAACCAAAAGTAAAAAAAGAAAATATAGGCCGAAGGGGGATATGGGCTGTGGCAAAGAGGATTGAGAGCGCCCGTTTAAACGAACGCATTCGTCAGTGTTTGTGCAGGCACATATTGGAAAAGCGGTGGAGTATGTATTGGCTATGGTTGGAGCGTGCGAGGACGATTTGGGTATATATGCCTGATAAATCGTAGAAAAACAGTGAAAAAATATATAAATAAACGAAGCTCTTTCAAAAAGAAAGAGATCAGATTCCAATTTCGGCCCGTACTCTCGAGTGTGAGTTTCGCGATGATCTCCTCTTAATGGCACGAAAAGAAATTAATAACATGCCCAGTGAGGGGTGCAGGGGGGGGGGGGGGGGGGGGTTTATGTGCGTAGTTGCACGTGAATTAAGCTGTTCTGGGTTATCGCGGTGTTCGTAGGTTTTCCGCCGATTGCAGTACACTGTATAAAGTTCAGGAAATCCCTGGGGTCATTTGTGGTTATTGATTCGGGTGACTACTAATAGGCGTATGGTAGAGGTTCCAATTTCCTTTTAAGGCGAATCCCGCTTTTGCAGCGTTCTGATTGGCCGAGGCGGGATGACGTCATAAAGATATCGACCAATCACAGAGCACCACCACAGTATGCGCGAATGCGTGCCTTATATGGACAAGTGTCAATAAATGATCAGTTACTAATTAAATAATTAATTACCAAACGGTGACTATTTAAGTAATTCATTATTAAACTAATTAATAAATTAATTATTGAATAAAATTACCTATTCACTTACTAATCAGTCAATTAATTAATTATTTGACTAATAATTATTGCCAGTTGCGAGGGACTTTAGTCGCCAAAGTCCCACATAGTTTTTTAGGCATAATGCTGCCCTATATGATACACCTATTAGGCATACCAACATACGTGAAGCAATGGCGCGACAGAGTGCTCTCTTCGACCGAAGGGGAAAGTATGTGCAAGGAAATTATTTATCCTCTTCAGATGCTGTGTGGATTATTATGTACGTACATAGCGAACTCCCAGCGATTTAAAAAGAAAACGCACGATGCTTAAAAGGAATTTTGCTATTTCAGACGAATCCCGGCGCTCCTCACATCACAGTTGGGTTAATTTTCTATATTACATATTGAATGCAGTAGTGTTAACTCTGAAAACTGTGTACTTCACAGTTTGTCTTTTAACATCTTTGCGAGAACACAGTTTAAAACAAGCATAATATTGCGCTTGTCACCTTTTGATTTTCTAGAAATCGCATCCACAGAAAAATAAAAGAAGTTCGGTTAATCAACAAACCAGTGCTTATTTCATAAAACTTCGTCGTTTAGACGTTGCAGTGTTCAACAATTTTGGGGCTTGTGTGCATAACATGATTTATGAACATGCTCGAAGAAAGCGGTATCCTTTGTGCCTTCATAGAAAGCTTGGTTACAACCGTAAATTGGTGTGGTAACTCTCAGCAGGCCCGAAAATAGCTACCAAGAGCTTTGAAAGCTTTCACAATCACTTGTACAATTCAGGGCAGTGTGTATCACATAAGCAGATATGGGACATTCTAAGCTACCTGTTCCTTGGAAAACACGTTTATGACCTAGCAGCGGGTAGTAAAATATCGCTCCCTCGCATCAACTCTGATAGAGATAATGTCTGCCCGCAGCAAGTCTCCAGTCAAACTATCGTTCTGGAGGTAGCTTGAAGGCGACTCGCATGTGCCCTGCCCATACATTAGGTACCCAAGTCTTTAGCCAGAGCCAGTGGCGAAATTCGAAAGGCTGGTTACAAAGGGATTCATTTATTTCGCGTCTGTCGCCTTTCTTCGGCATTGTAAACAGGCCGTTTCAGTCGATATTTTAGGCGTTTTATGCATATCTGGTACAAATTATTGCAAATAAGGGATATAGAATGCCGTGCACATATGCCTCGATTTTGCATAGTATTATATTCAATTATTCCGCATGACATATATTTTTCCATTTTAGTTTGCGCAGCATTTAGCGACCATAATCTTCTATGTAGAGTCCGATGAGCCTTACTTGGTCAGATTAGGTAACGCGGTTACTTACGTACGGTACATATCCAAGAAAGAGGGAGGGGGTGCCATAACGTTAACCGAGGCGCCTATAAGTGATAGTTATTTATGTAACAGCACGACGCCCAACTGTTAAGTAAGCACCGGCAGAATAGTTAAATCACTAAGCATCATTTTTAATATTTTTGAAATATTAGGCATAAATATATCTTCATGTATGTTCATTTTACAGGTAGAAACATGTAAACACTTTACTGTCCTTAAAAACGAACGCACGCATTATGACCACTGTTATGTTCAAACTCACCTTTGAGCTATTCTTATGCGCAGCTGGTACTTGAAGTTATCTAAATGCAAAACGTAGCGTTTTGACAAGACAAAAGGCGAGGAGAGAACAGAGCTACAACGTACAGCTGAATGGAATCGTACAGCAAAAAAACGTCCTATCACTAAGCAGGCAAACACCGGACCAGGTGTTTAAGGCACGCGCGCGGTCATGGCATCCCAAAACGCCACCCTGAGTAAGTTACGAAAATACAGAAGAAGAAGATGGTCTGAATTACGTTTGCAAAGCGCACGTTTTCTCTTTTAAGCTCTTATAATTTTTTTTCCTTGTAAACTTCATTACTCAAGTTTAATTTCTCTTGTGCCTATCTATAAAATTGGGAGTAAAGCTTTGCTCGAATTCTTGGACAAAAAAAAAAAAAAAACAAAAAAAAAAATTCTCGCGATCCTGTTACGAGGAAACCTAATTCCGACGCAGAGTTAAAGCATAGGAGCGGATAGCAATTCCTTCCGTTCTACATTAGCAGAAAGCATATGTAACGGGACCCGCATTCAATTATCCGACGTAACTATTTCGAGACAGAATCTAGATGACGTACGCGAACGTTGCTAAATATGAGGTGTACGTCCAAGACAGATGTTCCTGTCATGCTCTGTTCTTGATATTTTTTCTGCCTTGTCACGTCTCTCATGCATGAATAACGTGTAGCTAAGCACATGCACACACGTCCATGACTAGGCAGGCTCTGAACGAGACGTATGTTGCATTTATATCTGAAGGTTTTTCTCACACTTATAGTGCACGGCAATATCGATCATAGCTCAAAGAAAAAGGTAGAAAAGCTAAATGTCTTCACCTCGTGCTATAGATCAATATGAAAAAATAAGAAAAAGTCTCTGCTCGGTACTCCGCTGCATCTTTCTCCATAAAGATGAAACGTGCTTAAATAAAAATAAAGCGCAGAAAAGAAATGAAAGCAAGTTTGCGTGTGCGCTAAAAGAATGTGTTAGAAGGAACTGCGGGAAAGAAACGAACCGAGTATAATAGTCAAAAGTAAAGAACCTGTTCGGTGTGGCAAGTAAGGATAAAGATCACGAGTCGAAATCTCAATTTCACGCGCCCGCCTAATTTCCGGACCTGAGCCAACCAAATGAGTTCGGGTTCCTTTACCGTTCAGGTCTATGTGACGTTCGGTTCTTTACCAACTCGGCGGCAAGCGACAAACGTCGCCTGGGATTAGGCTGTGCGTCACTATCGGTTCCCATCATTGCGACAGAGTTGGCGCGCAGGCAGCGGAAAGGAAAGCGTCAGCTTCGAATGTATTTTACCCGAATTTTTCTTAAATCTGTCAGGAAAAAGAAGCATAGAGTAGGTTTCGACATATGAAGCCCGAATACTCAGTAATTTCTTCGGGGCACATCTTTCATTGAAATATACTTTATTCATTTTTTTTTGTCTCTATCGAAATCTCCTAGGCTTTGTACAGGGACTTGAGGAAGAATAGGCTAGAATAAAAGTAAGCGTTGCCCGTTACAGACACTTACCTTCTCCTTTTCTTGCGCAACAAATTCCACTCTGTCGCTGAGTGAGCACAGCGGCTTTGGTATGTGACACGACCAGGAAACGTCTAAGAAAATCCGTACAGGCAAAAAAAAAAAAAGAAAAAAGATCAATTCACAATAACGCCATCTGACCACCCCCCCCCCCCCCCCCCCCCTTTTTTTTTTTACGCGAATTTTCATGTTGTGAGTGGAAACTTTGTGGCATGCCTCTCTGGCCCATGCCGCATGCTGGCAGTTGGTAGACAACATGGCCATGCACTGCTTGCTCGTCAGTTTGTGTGACGTCACAAGACCACGTGACATGGCCGAATAGGCAAGCGCTGCTGACTCGGGTTGATCACTTGAGATGAGTGGGTGAGGTCATCTGATCCCGAATCAAGCACGATATCCGTGGGCAAAGTAGGTGCATACGTTCGAACGACTTGGTTAAAGAGGGTCTTCATAGCCTAGTAGAGTGGTCGGGCCAATATAATAAAAGATTACGACTATATGCTAATGAGTGTGCGGGACAGAATAGAGGCGCAAGTCAATGCATTAGTGGGCAAGTGGGTAGCGGACTACATTTACGCGAATGATGAAGGGAGCTGCAGACAGTAGTCGCTAACGTTGTTGCCTCGTAAAAGCTGAGTTTATGTGCTTTTTGTTTCTTTAACTACGGAGAAGAGGGCATCCACCCATTTTAGTTTTCCAAAAGAAGCCTGTAATGACACTCTGAGCGTCTTGCGTCTTGTCAATTCAACTTGCCTGTTTCTTCCGACCAAGCAGTTTATTTTTTCTAAAGTTGAGCACCGTTCTTCTTAACGAAGACCACACAAGTGAACACGCATGCGAGCTTCAGTCACACGCATTCTTGAACTGGGAATGCTTTCTGCCAACAATGGTGAAAATTTTTTGAGGACTAAGTTGCCATTACGTCAGATTAGCGAGTGTCGCTTCATGAAACTGCGACCGCTTCTTACGTCGATAGCCGTAATCCATGCCAGTGACATCTGGAAGCGCGTATTACAAATGGAAGGGCAGACTTTTGAGCGCGCACGTGCGAAAAAGTATTCCACGAGTGAGCACCCTCCCAGGAATCAGCATGCGCTCGAATAGAACGAGTGAAGGGCCGATTCTAGCAGCGATGTCTCAGAGGCGACGAAAATGCCAGACAAACTGTGAACAGATGGCATGAATTTTCAGTAAACTTTTCTTGTCGATTTGTCCCATGAAACCTTCCTGCGCGCATGCCGCCTTTCGAATATACTCAGCGCGTCAGAGCTGGCTCAAAAAGCGAGGCGCCTTTCGGAAATCACCGTCTCAATCGCATTACTTCCTGCTTGAGCCGCCTTGGCAAAGGGCTGTCGCCGGCTGCGTGCAGATGGGCGAGTCTCACGGAGATTTTCAAAGGCGACCAGCAATGGGCTGGCGGCTCTCGCTTCTTCAGGCGCCTTCGTCGTATAATGCGAGCTTCTCTGGGACGCAGCCGTCGGCGAGCCTCGCAGTCGACTAGAAGTGAAGTCGGGCGTGAACTGGCTTGAAGGGAGCGTCACTGAGGAGGCTAATATGCCGTATTTCTAGCAGCATCCGGCACTGAGTGAGGGATATCGAGCCGCTTAGCACTGCACTTCCGTCGCATCAGCAGTAACCGTCCCTTACTGGACCTTCTTGAATGCTTGTCAGTTATAAACAACCTATACGCGAATGATAGTACTTCAACGTCAGCTGTTTTGTAAATCTGCGTTGCAGAAAACAAGCTAGAAAAAGTTCAATTTGTAAATGTTAAAACAAGTTTCTACTTGCAGTGCTTCATAAAATATAAAACGGCGGCATCATTTAACAGTGAAGGGCACGTGTTTCCTTTTTAGCGTCTATTTTGCTTAACGGCCTCTGTCTTGTGAACAAAGGAAGGTCATTCCTTCGCAAGTATATTTTCCGCGAACCATTCGACAGAAAAGTCGGGGAAGCAGCAAAGAGATGAATGGGAACCAAGAAAGGCAAACTCTTTGGCCAAGAGTCACGTCTGAAGGGTTCATCGAAGTCTTTTGTCTAAATTTGCCTTAGGTCCGCAGTATCTTCGTCCTTCGCCGTGCCAACCGCGTCTCCCTTTTCCCTCCCGTTCCCTAGTTTGGCGTTGTTTATGTAGCCTCCGATTGCTTCAACCTCTTCGCGGACTTTTCCCGTATAAGCCTCCCTTGTCGTTCGATGACTGCATGTCTGGGCCCTATTCTTCTGTATTCATCCTTGGTTGGCTGTTTGCGAGCTCTCAATCTGGGCAGCAAAATTCCCCCGAGAGTTCGGCGGCATCTCTTCAGACCTACCCTTCTTCTAGTCGCTCCTGTCCCTTAGCCTTCTCCTTCCCTATTCCTTCCCTTTTCGGCAACCTTTGTCGCCAAACCAAAGGGGAATCAATGGCCTCGGCGGAAGAAGCTCTTCTTTCCCGTTTCCCCTGTCCTCAAGCATCTACTTCTCACTCCCACGCCACCAGTGCTCACTCCTCTGCGATGTCCGGGGACAAAGTCCGCTGTTTTATTTTTTATCCCTTTGTGCTCTTCCCTTTCCCATCTTTCCTGTTTCTATCGAAGAAAGTATCGCAGCCTAGTTTCTCTCGCCGCAGCCTAGTAACTCTTGCTTCTTTTCACCAACTGTGTTCAGGAGGTTCCTTGAGAAGGCTGCTCCTTTTTATTTTGTTGTTCCCCTACCCGCGTCTCTAGTGATTCCCTACACTCAGCCAGCTTTCCCCTGTGCATCGCTGGTTTTGTGCGTGCAACGTGGCTTTTTCGTCTACTTCGTCTCTGTTCCGTGCGTGTGCTCTTGCGCCTCTTATAGCAAGGTGCCTGAACGCGAGAGAGCACGCGCCTGTTTATCGCGCCCCTTTCTCTGAGCTCCTATTCCCTCTTCGCTGCCAGCCACCGTGTTTGGAAGTTTTATGTCTGGTGCGAGTGCGTTATTTCGTTCGTTATTCGGAAGAGGCGTGGGGTCTACGGTGTTGGCATCTCACTCCAACGGCGGTGGGAAAACGGTGTGGTGGCAGCGCCTACGGTCCAGAATCCCGTTGCTGGCAAGGGGAGGGGATGTCCCAAGCCGGCTAAAGATGCCTTGGGGAGTTACTCGGTTAAGTGCATTTCCCAGATGAGAATGAACGACCTGCAGACGCCATCTTACTTGCACTGTTTGCGCTGCCTGTTTTCTCGTCCGCGTTTGCGCGCTTAGTGCGGGTCTCGTATCTTCTAGCGCAGTTGCGGCCTTTCTCTTTCCCCACTTCCCCGTCTTTTGTTACGCAAGCTCTACGCGCTCGCCTGGCCACCCGTCTTTTGTTTCGCACGTCGAGCGGCTCTGTGTGTCCCCGTATGAGAATCTAGCTCACTGGAATCCCTCTTTGTCTTCTGTTGCACAGTACTCTGCTCTCGCCGCAACTGCTACACTGTCTAGAGGTTGGTCTGTGTCGCCAACCTTGATTACTGGCGCCGTTTATTGCACAACTGTCGACTCTCCATTTGCGCAGGACAGTTTTGTCGTGGCTTAGTCGAATGGTGCTATTTGATCGGGAGTCGAAAAATAATGCTGCTAGTTGGAAACTAGAGCGCTGAAATTGTAGATGAGGTACTGTTGAGTCAGCGCCGTTGGTATACGTCATTGTAATGGACTGGAATCAAATTTTTCCTGCTTTCGCTCATGCAACGAAATCAAAGTCCAGTAACAGCTTTTGCCAGTGATGTTTGGCTTCCATCAAATATTGGATTTATGCTTTTTATGTATTTCTTCTAAATATGCGCCGATGGAACCAATGCAATTGCTTTCGTGGAAATACGTTACAAGCCGCATGAAGTGGCTGAGAAGCAGATCCCTAGGCGCTACACTTTTGACAAGTCTGCACGCAACCTCCTCCACACGCACGCACGCACGCACGCACGCACACACACACACACACACACACACACGCACACACACTGGTTACGGCGCTCGACTACTGTTCCCAAGGACGCGGGATCGAATCTCGGCCTCGGCGGCAGCTTTTCGATGGAGGCGAAAAGCAAGGTGCCCGTGTGCTGTGCGATGTCAGTGCACGTTAAAGAACCCCAGGTGGTCGAAATTTCCGGAGTCCTCCACTACGGCGTCTCTCATAGCCTGAGTCGCTTTGGGACGTTAAACCCCACAAACCAACCAACCAACCAAC
>JAJIZL010124373.1:0-31525 GCA_023969395.1 Amblyomma maculatum | reverse complement strand
ATGAAGCTTTATGAAGCTCTTTATGAAGCTCTTTTGTCCGAAGATGCCCTCGCGTCATCAAACTTCTTCATGGTCGTCATTTTTGCTGTTCTGCACTGCACATTGCTGCACAGGATCATTGCTGACAAACAGCGAGCAGTGCTGCAGCTTTCTTGCGGGACTAATGTGCCCGATGACCGCTTTATCGAAGTTCTAATAAATAGCTACGGACCTGTGCAGCTATTCTATAATGTATTCTTTGCTCTTCGAGATTAATCGTAATGCGTTTATCGATAGACTCCACTAAGCGTAAGTTTTGATACCGCTGACGTCTGTACGTTCTGCCTTATCTTGTAAGTTCGTCTGGTCTCGATCAAGCCGTGCACTCCCTGCCTTTATAGTTTCATTTTAGACCAGCCACAATGTTTTTTCGAAACTTCGGGATTTTTTAACCTCTACTCGCTCTGACCTCCAGCTTGATATCGGCTTGTTTTTATTGGTGGTGTCGTGTGGGAACAGAATAGCGACCCCCTCGACAAAGCAGGCGTGTGGCCCAGCGGCGACTGAAACGATAGAGTGCGGCGATGTCTCTGGTTTGGCGAAGCGTGTCGAAGAAGAGCGTGTCGACATCTTTGCCACGGCGCCAGCGCGCTCCCGTCGTCCCATTGTTTCCATGGCGGCTGACGAAACAACCTCATCGTTCGTCGTCATTGAAAGCCCCCTGCCGGTTTTAAGAAGATTGGAGAATCACATTAGCCTAAGCCCCTTGGTCATGTCGTCGCACATATCGCTCTGAAGTTGTTTCGTCGTGGTTTTGCGTATTTTCCTTTTTGATACATGGCGCTTTCTTGCTCTAAGAATGTTAGCCTGATTTCTTTGCACGGCGTTCACTTAGGGATGGAAGGGGAACATCTGCTGGTTGTGCAAGCGCATTAACTTTCTCTGGGTGACTGTGATCTCGGAAAGATCTGGAGCTCACCTCGTTTAAAAGCGTGTCAGTGGCCAGGAAAAAAAACAACAACAATTGTACCCCTCGTGAAGGTGTTGGGGTACATTTTTTTTTTCTCACAGAGCGAATAGGCAACAATTATTGTCGACGCGTGACAAAAATTAAATTGAGTTCAGAGTCCTTTATACTATTTTCACATCACAGTTGATGTCCACCACCCCTACGAAACAGAAAACTTGATGAGGTGCTTTTCTGAGCTCGAAGTGATGCAAATGATTTTGCTTTAGGCATAAACTAGTCAAAATTTACGATATTAAAACTAGTCGTAGAGCAGTTCTGCGAATGACGGAAAACACATTTCAGCATGACTTGCCCTTTGTTCGTTCTGTGATATCACTCTGGCCAAAAAGCAAGCCAGCACAGAATCAAAACCAACTCGTATATGCCCATATAAACTGCGAAGCAGCTCACTGCCGTTCCAACGCTGCGCACACTACATTCCATTTACGTCTGGCCTCATGTCTTTCCTTTTGGTTGTTTTAAGAGATTTCTCTCGATAATTTCGTACTTCCGCAGCTTCAAAATTTAAACACAACTGTTAAGTAACGCGCAAAATTTCGTGCCACGAAAAGGTCCTCAGGCGCTGCTTAGAAGTCGCGCGCTGTGTGCTGTTCTTGAGAACGGTTTAAGACTTTGATCATCAACGGCTGTATTCATAGCACGGTGTACAAAACTGCACAATACAAACAGCGAGGACTTCGATCGCTGGATGAAGACAAGTGCGATTGAGGCGTCGGGTCGTAATGGGTAAAGTGCACTCGTTTAAGCTTGGATGACACGGTGAACACGCAGGAAGCCGAGCTGAGAGTGGAAAGTTTTCCCGGAGAGCTCCGCCAGGTAATCTTCCCGAACAGCGAGAACTTCGGGTGTCTTATATGCTTAAATAGCTGCTAATAAGGATGAATGACAGTCTCCAGAAAAGAACAATGGCCAAACAGATTGCTTGCCAGGGCATCTTTTAAATGTTTTCTTCGTAAGTGAGTGTAACTGCTATTCACGTCGAATTAGATATTTTAAGTACAAGGCATAAAGTAGCGTCGTGGGTGTTTGCTCTTCTTTACTTTTCTTCAATTTCTCACTAAAAACTCGTGTTTTGAGATTGTGGCCTGTGTATTGGTGGAAATGTATCATAATTCGTTCCCCCCAAAAAAGCTAAGCACTTCAAAGAACGCTCCAGCAAAAAAATTGCTGACATCTAGTGAAGTGATCTTTCTAATCTTCTTTAAAAAACATCACACATCGTACCTTATGCAGATCAGTATGGGAGATATTATCAAGGGACTTATTGTTATCAAGTAAGGCATCATAGATGCAAACGATTTGCACGTTACGGGAGAAAATGCATTAGAACCGGTGAGAAAGCTCTGTGCATAGAGTCCGCAGCAGAGATGACTTATGATGGATAAAACACTAGCATAACCTGAACTTGAAAATACTGCCTTTATTATGATGGCAAAGCTATTGTTGGTTATACCTTATACAGACCTCTTACTTCGAGTGTTCTCTAGCTTCCTGAAGCGTGAATATTTGTCATAACCAGACATTTTGGAAGGGTTCAGGAAAGGTGTCCTTGAACGTAATTTTTTATTCGCATATTGTTTGTCATCACCGAAACGACGAGTACTTGAGCGAAATATAATTTTCAAAAACGCGCCAAATTGTTTCTCAAAGGTAGGCTGACTGGCGCAGGACAATCTGAAGCAATACTTTGGTACGCTTTGGATGTTTACAGAATTTCTAACAATATGTTTATAAAAATATCTTTCAAGCTTTTGCACTTGCCTTACAGCCACTTAAAACTCACCTCATTTGTTTTCTGTGGAAAATCGTGATTACTCGTTGTGAGAGCAGGACACCTTTCGTAAAAAAAAAAAAAACATTTCGCTACGCACCAGAGGCATGAAGCATTTGTGTCGACGTATTCATAGAGAGTATCCTACAATATTCCACAATTGCCTCGCGGTTAAGAGGTAAAAAAAGGTTGAAAAGTATCCCATAATCTTGGACGTATAATACTGTCGCTGCTATTTATGTTCATAAGAAAGACTTCCTAAGTAGGTTAAGCGAAAACCACTCAATGTCTGCCTTCAGTAACAGTTGGAAATTTTTACTATATATTGCTATTTTTAATTGCTGTGGCGAGCGATGGCATTAATTTATCAACAGAGTTGTATTGCGGGAACGTTATATGCAAAATAAATACTGCAGCGCACTGGAGCTCGGTTAGCAACTGTAAAAGAAAATCAAGATAAATACTTGTGCTGGGACATTTAAGTAAAGAGATTTCTCGAATAGAAAATGGTAGTCTTCCTTCGTTGCACAGTAAGAGCGCATTAGATTAAGCTCACTTGGAAACGCATCTCTCTCTGTAATTAGTTAAGGAGCAGCCCACCAGGAAACGCACTAAAAGGAAGATAAGACAAGCGCTTCCAGTCTTTGCGTTTTTCTGGTGCGATGCTTCATAACTAATGGCAAACAAACTAGCCCATTTTTCCGCTTTGCTCGTACTTATTCGGCCCGGAGTTAGGAAAATATATGTGCACAAAGGAAAGAGGAGTAAAGGACACTCCCCGTATGATGGGCCTGTCCGAAACATTGTTTTAGGCTAACGGTGATGATGGTGGTGATGATGATGATGATTGCTTTAGGCTTTGTATCTTTCTGCATGCCCGTGTCGGGAAGCAGGTAAGCGGAAGAGCAAAGAACAACCGCTCAACGGAAGCGCACTGGCGCGTTTTCATTGAGCTGCTTTGGGTAAAGCGATTATCAGCTGATATTCGCGAATATTTACCTTCACTGTCGCGGAATGCAAAGAGTCAGTCAGTATAATATAAATGGGATAACGGGGCTAGTTCATTGCTCGCTAAGAAAGTGGAGCTTCACAGGACCCTTCCGCTGGCTGTAGAATTATGTCTTTCGGTTTAGGTATTTCCGAGTTGGCTCATAACGCTTACAAAGATGGAACAAATCATGACAGATGAAGGAAAAAACAGAGGAGGTACACAGACAACACTGCTGAACTTACAACTGATATATTTCGAAGAAACACGAAAAATAGTAAACACATATTGCCTCTACGCAAGCATCGGTTCCGACCCAAAAGAAAGAAGGAATTCATGACAAAAAACGAAACACTTTTTTTGAGCATGACAACTGATGGATCACTTATGCATGTTTACTTATTTTTTAATTAAACGCCTCCGGAAGCTCGCACTCAAGTTTCGATTTCTTCTCTGCCTATAATGCTGGCAAGGTGAATAGATCAATTGTAAGTCTAGTGGTGTTGTTTGTGCACCTTCTGAGTTCTGTACTGCGTCTTTCTTCGCTTGCTTCACCTTTGTAAGCGGACTAACGATAACGTAATAAGGAAAGTTGTGAACGGCGTTCTGGGAGAAGTTCTGGATGACTCTGAAGAAGAGTTGCATTGTTTTCGAAGTGCGCAGGCACGTGCACATCACGACTTCATCTAAGATGAAAAGAAAAAAAAAAAGGAGGGGGGGGGGGGGGGGTAAGTAGGACTTTCTCATACCATTTAGAGCTTCCGGATATTACTAATGTCTCGGCTTTACCGTGATCGACTTTGAAAAACAAAGCAAAACAAACAGCGCGAACATTTCAGAGACTATTAAATATTTATGAGGCGAACAATGCGCAGCTTCAAACAAAACCGTAGGATGTAGTACCGGACTGAAGGGTACAAAAGGCGATTAGTTGAGGGCGGAGTTGCACTGGCATCGGAAAACGCGACCGCAATTCGGAAGCTCGATTGTCCCACTGATGACCTCCGCGCCCTGTTTGCTTACCAGGAGCATAAAGGGGCGACGAACGCGCGTAAAACCTCGTCTGGCTTAGGGCGCCGGGTGTATAGGAATAGCCGCTGGGTCGCAGCCATTGTGTGTTGCACGAGGTCGGTCTCAACCGCAGGACCGCTAATCGCGTTGATGCAGCTAGACTGTCTGTGGCGGAGTTTGCTTACACGTCGTGTGGCTCGTGCAGGAAGAGGGCGGTTGGGGCGAATGGCGGAAGGCAAGTAGAGTGGTAGGAACAGCATTTGTTCACTGTCGCTTTAATACGTGCTGCGTGTAAATGGCTTAAAACCACATTAGCAAGTTTTTTTGTGAATATTCTTCACAGTGATGACGAGTGTTTTGTTTGAGGATTTGCAGTTTAGGGTTCGCCTAATGAGGAGCGCGTTGTTAGTCTACTCATGCTTCGCGACATCGAAAGCCGAGTTGACTTCCTCATTTCTGAAATTTCTTAGGTGGCGATTGTGGTGGGGCTGATTACGCTCTACGTGACTGCTGTTGCAGTGAGTAAATGATAGAATGAATTAATAATTAATAATTATTTAATGTATGAATGAAATCTTCAATTGATTGAAGAGATGGCTCTCGGCCATTGTTTGGGTAATTAGGAAATTAGGAGGGATGGGTGAGCAGCTTATCGCTTCTTCACGGTTCTTCAAGCTGTTTCTCTTTGCTTGCCTTGCTGCCGATCGGCGCGTTGTAAGTCGACCTCCCTCACACTATTCGAAGCAGGCCGCTCTCACTGCCATAGATGGCAATGGCATGTCGTATTGCGGTGCTTGATAGTATCTGATGTATTAGGGTGAGCTTGTCGTCCTGTGGAATAGGCGTAATTTTGTTTCTTCCTCGTGAAAAATATTGCTCATTGCCATATAAGATGTTTTAGGTCTGCTTTACACTGTTCCTGACAGTGGGTGCATGTGTTGTGTTTGAGTGCTTCCTGTCTGCCGAGAAACCACTTGTCAAGTATGTGTGTGTGTGTGTAGGCTGCGTTTGTTATACCGCTGAACACAGTAGAAATCGACACTGACGCTGCAATTAGAAATGAAAAGGTGATTGTGGCATGGGTTTGTGTGCCAGTGCCCCAACACAACGGACAGCACACATGCCACCTACCTGGAGGATCAATTTTACACGCTGAGTTGCGCTTGCCATATGGGGAGCCATAAACACCATTACGACAGCTGCAGCTACAAACGATAATTTCAATGGATATCCAATTTTAACCGACTCATATACGCAGTGATTGCAGACCTGACGGCACCAATTACAGAAGACGCAGTGGCCAACGACATCAGAAAAAGAGGCTGAAGCGAATGCGGGATGTTGGAAAAGAAATTCAATTTTATATGGACACCGGGACATACTGGCACGGACGGAGGAAACGCAGCCGCGCAAGCGGATACGCTTGCTGATAGGTACAACGCCCCACGTACCCCCACTCCATGCCTAACCCCACAGATTCAAATCCCTACCAAACAATGCTCACTAAACGCTCCCCTTGCAGAACGATGATGCACTATGTACGCAGCAAAATGAAACACGACAGCAGGCTTAGGTTATATGAAGCAACACCAACGCCGGTGCTTGACAATACGAACGGGCTCACTCAACTGCTGTTTAAAAATGCGTGATTACGTAGCGCGCCTTATACCATCTTTGGTAACCTTAGTCCTTAGTGTTATCATTTTTAATGTGGAGTGTAATCATGACCGTTTATTGAACAAAAGCAAAGTACCAAAACTAACAATGGAAATATCAAAAGCATGAATAAGCAATTAATGCGAACGGTTAATACTTCTGAAGTCAGAAAACAGTTTCTCACGCAAGAAATAGTTTGCATATGAAGGCGAGAGAAATAACAAGACGACATCCCCGCTGTGTGCGATCAAAAAGCGATTGCTAAACAACAAGAAGTTACGGAGGGCGCTTCAGATTCCTTACGAGCTGTGAAGGCGAAATCGTGAATGCCTCATCGTGCTTTTAGGCAAAAGCCTTATGGGCTGCGCAAATGTTCGCAGGAAATGTCCGCACGAATTCCCATTTAAGAAAAAGGTTCCGAGTTTACTGGGAATCGAATATACCTCGACCCCAGCTGAATGCGCAAACCACTACTCCACGCTGGGCTCGTGAAAAACCGATCGTAATCCTCCTTCTCTAGCGGGGTGTTGATAGCAGCGATGAGAATGAAGCGCTGCAGTTAGTGATAATGCTGATAGTAGCGAGGTCAGTTGCGATGCATTTAATTGTTAATGATGATAGTAGATATAGGGATGCTGCTGCTGACGATGCTAATAATAGCACTGATGGCAATTAGTGAAACGCAGTTAGTGAAACAGTCTAGTAATGTGGCTCTCACCATTTCTGTTCTTAAGCAGACTTTAGCGCAGTCCTGTAATTTTTGGTAATTATCTTTTGTGTTCCTGTTTTTTTCTCTTTGTTTGTTTAACACTAACTGCCACAACTACTGACTGCATCGTGCATACTCTTGGTTCATCTTTATTTGGCCTGAACCACCTATCATAAGCGGCCTGTGCCTGTCTCGCCATCGAAAGGCCCCATTTCGATTGCCGCCTTACATAAACCAATAAAATTTTCTTCACTTTTGTTTCTGAATGCCTGGTGTGAAATGTTGCTTCAATCTGAATATTTTTTGTCTGTCATTCTACATCTATAATCTCGATATAGTGTTAACTATCTTGGGAGCTGCTGGTGACATCACGAGGTCACGTGGGTTTTGGTACCACTTTCGCGGGCTCCCAACGTCGCGTTCTATTGCTGATGAGCCATTTAAGGTTTTCTATTTAATAAAGTGGCGGCGTGCACTCGAATACAGAGGTAAATTTCCAGTGAAATGTTTAAAAACATCGATTTCGGTGATTTTAAGGAGCCTCGAAGGGACATCATGCGCAGTTTAATTCCTGATTTGACCTGCGATACGGCAGCCGTCTCCGCACAGACCATGACTTCTCTCTGCACGCGGAGCACTAATCAGCCGACTTCCTCTGCGACGTGGTGTTCCACGCGCTAGGCGACGTGTTATTCCCAGAGAACCGTTAGATTGCTCCTGTGAGACGAAAGATAAACGGTTATGCCTTAAAAAAAAAAGAAGACCCTGATGCAAGTGTAGTTGATAAAGAATTGTTGAGCCACGAATGATGCTTAAACAAACGCGATAAAATCGGTTCAGGCGACATTAGAGCACTGAGTAGAGGTCTAATATGCTAAACAACAAAAACGTTGACTGAAAGAAGCGCACATTAGTGAGAGGTTCATGTGAATAACTCGTGCGCTGCAGTACAATTGTTCAATGCCAAAAGAAAAAAAAATGTGGCAATGATTCCTTCACCGCTTTGGGATATGAGTGGGAATGCAACGAGCACGATGATTGAGAATAATTTTGTTTTAAAAGTAATAATTGCGAAATTGCAGTCCTTCAGCTAGTGTTGGTGGGCGACACAATTCTTATAGCTGGTAGTGAAATACGCATTCTAAATATGGATGGATAAATACATAAAAATTGGAAGAAATTGCCCAACGAGCTTATCTCATGTAGGGACAAACACAAATGCTCTTGTATCTGCAGGTTGCCCCACTCTTATTGTAAGAACAAACAAAACTTCCTTATGTCAGGTTTTTTTCATGCTTTCATTGCCTATAGACCTACTTTACATGGTGAACAATACGCGCTTTGTTTGAGATGAAATGAAGCTCAGGCTTATATTCTGGAGTCGTCGAGTTTCAGAACCGTCTCGTCCCAGGTAGCACAAAGTGGGCTATGAAGGCGGGCCCCTGGTGGGTCCAATGTAGGCAATGCAGGACAGCCCCGGTGGGCTCAATGTGGGTGCTGCAAGAGGGGCCGACGTAGGCCTGAAGAGGGCTGTCGACAAATCCCCGATGGGCTCCACTAGGGACCGATGCAGGCAGCCCTTGCGGGGCTGCCCACATTTTCCCCGCATTGTGAAAAGGGCACATCCCGCCAACTCCCCACGATGGTCCTACTTTGGACAAATTCGGGCAGCTGCTCTGGATGAACATTAATTTTTTTATTTCGGTTAGCCCCTCAGATAATGACATAGGACCGATGCGGGCTCTATAGCGCATGCCGCACTTGGGCTTGCCCACATTATTATCATAGGGGTCCGACGCAAAAAATTGATGGGAAGCCCTTGTTCAAGTTTTCTCAATCATTATTTATGCACATAATTAATCATTTTATGCACGTCTGCCCTTTCTAAATAGCCACAATAATAAATTTTACAATAATTCTTAACAATAATCTAGCCTAAATGACTGCTTGTACATCTTATTCAGGCTGTGGAGATGTGTTCTGAACTACAATTTTGTGCCGAGTGTTGCAGGCTATCCACAGCAACCACATTAGGAGCAACAGTTAGCAATCAGTATGTTTTAGTATTTTTAGCGCAATTTGCATGAGCGCGAGAACTAAAGCCACGCAATATTTCTAACCGACTAAACATGGCAACAACTGTTATATAAATCATCTATAATAGTAATATAGGGCAGCATCTAATACAAATAAAGGTTGAAAAGAATCATTACACAATTGCACGCACGCCTTCTAGCCCCGTTGCGGCCGATGTGGGACCTGCAGCTGCCATAGATGATAAAATTAGGCATCAAGAGAAATTCAATTCTTGGTCACCTTTCTTTTATCAAAAACGCAAGACTGCTCGAACAACCCGCGCCGCCTGCGCTTACTGGCATTCTGTCTTCATAGCGCCCAAACAACGCTTACTTGCTAATCCTAGCAGCTGTCAGAGTCCAGAAGCTGTGCCTTAAATATTTGGGGGCTTTTGTCGCTAGAATTATTTGGTGCGGGCATCTTCAGACAAATAAAAAGATTTTCACTAATCGTTCGCAGCGCACGCTAGACGCTGTGGAGAGGCCACAACTAATTGGTGGGGAGATATAGCCGCCATTTTGTCCAACCCCATCCGGAGCTTGGGGGCCACGCTATTTCAGGAGTTTTGGGTTAGCGTCACCCACTCGCCCAAGGGTCCAAAGGACGAAATGACTCCGCTCACGCACACTTGCACTCCGCAATTTCTCTATCCACCTAATCGATAGCGTCACTATATTCTAAAGCTCCTTATAAAATAATAGACTGTCACTTGTTGCATGGGGCGCAGCGTAAAGCGGCTATGCTTTAGCAAACCAATGCTGTGCATTGGGAGACAGCGAAGGGTATCTTTAGTTGCCATCATAATATAACGCTTTACAGGCAACTTCAGAAAATTGTGAAGAAATATTTAGGGCTATTAATGCTTCAGGGTGCTTGGCGTCTATACCAAACCGAAGTTTCCGTACCGACCATCACTACACAGCAGCTGTGCGAGCGCCACCCAAGCAAAGTAATATACTCCAGAGGTGACCATTCCATCGCTTTAGCAGTGTGGTTTTTTTATTCTATGTTTTTAGAACATCCTAAGTCTTAAAGGCCGGCTCTAGTACACAGCACCTGAGTCGCGGGTCAAGATGTGACTATTTATTCAACCATGATGGCTCTTGAATTGACGTTGTAGGGTTGAAGCCCTGATAAAGTTACTGGGCCAATCAGATGAACAAGTACCAATTCCTTCTGCGACATCTCTGGTTCTTGGTTGCTTTCTTGTCAAAACAAATGGGTTTTAGACTGCGTTTTCCCTCCCCTTCTCCCGCCCCTCGGTCCAGCTGCCGGTATCCTTGTCTCATGATTGCTGCGTTCACCCCGAGTCACACGAAGCTCGCTATCTCCAGGCTCTTCCCATTCTCATTTCAGTCGCTCTTTTTTCGTTTTCGGGGGAGCCAGCGGGTAGGTGGCTTGAGTTTTTCTCTTTCGGCTGGATCATCTTCGGTTCCTTCATTCACGGAGTCTTGACCAGGCTCCACACGTGCTGGCGGGTTGACAATCTGCGCGCCACATTGAAAACATCTGTTCGTGATAGCCAGGCGAACCGGTACTTCAAGATGATTGTTTAGCTGAGCCACCGGCAGACTCTCCGTTAAGCCATCTTCTATTTCGAGGCTTTTAAACATGGCTACAAAATTCTCCTCACAGCCATTGCCTGTCATTGAAGCGGTGAGATCAGGTAGGCCCCTACCAACAGCAGTCATCGCAGTACATCGGCTGCATCTCACGTTGGGAGGCATTGGAGTGCTCTCTAAGGCTTGCATTTCATTCTGAGCGTTGCCGTCAGGGTGTTCAGATTCTCGTTGAGATGTTGGTTTCTGGATTCCACGGCCAGTGTTAAAACACTGCCCCAATGCTTGCGCTTGTACAGCCGTTTTGTGAGCTCGACCGGCTGCGCTGATCACCCGACGAAAAGCAAGCATGTCGTCCTCGGCGGAAAAAGCCACGTCTCCTCCGGCGTAGCTGTCGATGACTGTAGTTGGATAACAAAGACGTTGATCGTTGCAATGCTGCAAGGCGTCTGGTCCACCGACATGCCCAAAAGGCAATGGCTCTTCATACGGGTCTGTCGTGTTTTCGACTCGTGCGTGATCTCCAGGATGGTGCATGCGCACAGTTGGTAACGGACATGTGGAGTTTCCACCGGTGCTCGCATTCGATGTCGCTTCGGAAGCCACACCAGTTAACATATACAAGGAACCTCCTGCGGTGGCTCGAGGCGCAGTTGTAATCCCGGCTAATGGTTGGGAGCCGGCTGCGTTTGAAGTTGCCGTAGACAAGACGTCTCCTGCGCTGGCTTGCGGCGCAGTGGCAATCCCGGATAACGCTGAGGAGTCGATGTCAGAAGCGCTGTCATTGCTTATTTGACCTTTGGATGCCGTTCCTAATT
Source organism: Amblyomma maculatum (assembly GCA_023969395.1). Classification (NCBI taxonomy): domain Eukaryota; kingdom Metazoa; phylum Arthropoda; class Arachnida; order Ixodida; family Ixodidae; genus Amblyomma; species Amblyomma maculatum. The sequence goes on along the minus strand of JAJIZL010124373.1, from coordinate 19,928 downwards.
GCCCTTCGTCCACACTGGCAATGTACGACGCGTTCGGTAAGCTCCTTCGGGAACAGGCAGACATGATCTCTTCACTGTGAGTAGCTGTACTCCTCTTACATTCAAGTAGCATACTTTCGCTTGGGGGCCACTCTTGATGTCGCTTCCTGCTCTTTTCGGACGACGTAGTCTCATCTTCAGCTGCGTCCCTTGAATGCTCTAGCTTCACAGACACGGTCACGGGTGCCGGCGTCGAGATTTGACCGAGGCAAGCAGCGGCCGAGGCCTCCAGGTCCGTAACCTCGCAGCCTGTGCTGTCGGCGGGGGAAGTTGTAGGAGCAGGGGCCATGCCTACATGGCTTTGCGTAGGGTCAGAACTGGGCTGCTCTGCCATCGCAGTCGGCAAACAACCGTCTTCGGCCTTCTTCTTCTTCTTCTTCTTCTTCTTCTTCTTCTTCTTCTTCTTCTTCTTCCTTGATATTTGGCGCATACCCACGAAGGGGGATTGGCCAGGGTTCAGTGTGGACTGCCAAATGTCCTACACAAACTTAATTAGTGTATTAAAGTGTGAACTGCACTCTCTTTTTTCCTTTTCCATGCCCTTCCATTAGATGCGCATGCATATATGTTATGCCTGGGAACCGGAGGTACACATAAAAAAAAAACAAAACAAAAAGCAAAGAGAATGGTTTTAAGAAAGAAGTAATAAATTGTTTGCGACCGTGTGAAAAGCAAAATGTGTTTTCCATAATATCAGATAACAAAAAAATAAAAACAAACATCAGTTGCAAGCTTATTCAACGCACCACTGGTGCATTCCCTGTTTAAAAATTTATATAAAAGTATTTCTTTACACTTCCTTCGATTTACGAACAACAGGCTTCGCTTTTTTTTGTTGTTCGCAAAAGCCCAAAATTTGTGTTATTTACAATGTTAGCACAATGAAGATTATGATGATGATTAAAATGCCTCAGTGAAGCAATCATATACACATACTGCGGAGAACCTTTATACTTTGGTATATTGCGTAATAGAGAGACAAATTAAGAGAATGAAGAAAAAAAAAACATTTGAAAGTGCAGGAAACTCATTCCGGAATTATCAGAGGAAGTAACCTTATTGTACCCAAAACCAACTTACTTGTGTATAAATGCGAGTTACAGGAAATGTGCTTTTGCAGGAACCGAATTGTCAACAAAACTGTACGAGCCAAAGAAGGAAGGATGGGCGGGGGCAGAATGAACCCGCAGCGACGACGCGAAAGAGAGTTTTAGGGTGCTATGCACGTCTTCGCATATATTGCACGTTGGCTCTGCCTGTGGGAAAAAGATAAAATAAATTTAAGACCCTATCTCCCTTCCTTCTTTATCACCTTTTAAACTTGAAGATCTCCCCACACTGCGTCTTCGCAAAAAGCTCCGCACGGCATTCTAAACTCGAATTCATTCCCAGACAACAAACCACATCCTGTTTTAAGAAGTGCTGTAAGGCGACGGTGGAAGTATATCCAACCCCCAAAGATGACCCAGCGCGGTGATAAAAATTCTGCACCACGAACATCCGCACATTTTATTTTCGAGCAGTCTTGAATGAATCAAAGCGGGAAAGGCAGCGCATATAGTTTTACACACCCATACGAAGGCATCGCGGAGCAGTCTAGTGGTGAGATAAAAGTAGGGGCTGAATTTAAAGCGAATCCTTTGTACGGGCGTTGATGTTTCTATAACAGCACCGAAAAAGAAATAGACTAAATAACGCTACAAAAAATTCTGAGATTACTTGTCGTCGTCTCCTCCATTTGGATTATTCTTTTACTTCAGCCTTGGTTACTCTAAGGAGTTATTTTTATTATTTCGTGCGCCTCAGTACAAAGCTCTGCGAGGGTGACAAGATGTCTACAACGAGTGTTCTTGCGCAAGAGGCACAAACTAGAGGATCCGAGGTGGTGCGTTTGAATAAAGGGGTTTCTCGGGCTTGGACCAGTATGCTAGGCGCCTGTAGTTCGCTTAAAGAGAGAGAAACAAAAAATATGCAAAGAGCTTAGTACATTGCGACAACCGGGTGCAGTTTAAAAGCTTCGAAAAGCCGCGCAAAATTGTTGTGTTTTTAGAGGTTATTTATTGCGTTCTTTTTATTCTTGCCTGCAATTTACTTGCCGATGCATATACATCTTCCGACTGCTGTCGGCGTCACTGAGAGTTCGCTTTCCATGAAAAAAAAAAAAAAAAAAGACCACTTCATTTGACTTGTCGAAAAATGTTGCTGCGAAAGAAGAGAAACTAAAGAAACGACCATAAACACAATACAACCCTCTTTTTTTAGTATAGTGGGCAACCTCAAGAGCAAGTTTCAACAACACATTCGCGTTTAATAAAGTTAGAAATTTCGGAATCACTAGTGGTGAATGCTTTTAGTAGTATTCACTGAAAAAAAACAAACAAGCAAACAAACAAAAAAACCAAAAAAATTTTGTATCAGCGCTGTAATTGATAATACTAATTCGCGAAGTACTAAGATGAGTAAGTGTGATGAAAGTTGCGGAATACCATCTCAAATGTTGTTGGTCACAATTCGTAGTGGGCCACTTTGTTTTCGTATTGCTTTGTAAGGGCAATCACACTTCATTGGTATATGCTTAACCATAGACTCCAAGTAGCAGAGAAGGTCTCACGCCGGGACCCAGAGCGCTGACTTTCAGGCCCTTACCTTAATGTTTTATTAAGCACAGAATAAAACGTTTCTACAGAGTTGGCACATGTGTGGATGGAAATACGAAGGACGTGTGCTAGACTCGCTTTTGCTAATATTTGCTCTGAGCGCACAACGAAGGGAAGAAAGTAAATTAGAAATAATGAGGGTGGGCGCGCTATTGTTTTGCACCAGGTTTGTTTCTGTACCCTCCCTTAGTTCTCGCTCTCCGCACTAAATAGAGGAGAGTGTCTTTCGCTGTCCTCGTATATCCGGCCAGCTCCTCACAAATTAAGATCGACGAACCTTGAGGTCAGTTCTTTCGATGGTCGAACTAGCACCTTCCGGCCCATTGGTCTTGAGATGAATTTCGCTTCTCTCTTTCTTTTTTTTTATTTTTTAACACCGTCCTCAGAGTTCTAATAAGGTAGTGGTCTCGACTTAGGGAAACTGCTCTTAGTAAATAAAGTTGCAGCATATCATTGCAGTCCCTGTTGAGATGTGTTGTACTTAGCCTATACCTTTTAGGGCCGGCGGAAGCTTTGAACGTGGACAGGGGTGCTGTATACCCTGCTACTCTATTTGACGCTGGTCACAGAAAACGTTTGTAATTTTGGAGTTTTTAATTGGTTATACCTTTTGTTCACCATTATCGAGCGCTTTGATTTGCATAAAAGTCATATAGACTGTTAAGGTAATCTTTAAGACGAAGCTATATTCCGAACATGACCCACTGACGCACTGTAAGTTCGAAGTTAGCAAATTCTGAATGAAACAAGAAATTCACATTTTATTTGTGGCTTTGAGCATTGCGACTAATTCGTTTGATCGGTGCTGGAAAAACAGCTGCTTTATATTAGATTCTAAAATATTCTTAGAAAGAAAATACAGAGAATGCTTTTTCAGTGCTTCCTCACTAAGTTCGGGCATAATAAATCAGAACTTTTGTGCTAACAGTTTTTATTTGTACCCATAGAGTAGTTCACAGTCTTATATAAAATGACAATGTATTATCCGTATCGCTTTAAATAGTATACGCTCTTTCAAAGAACTTAAAAAAAGGTGTAAAAGGAAAAATGATTAACTTTGAGCTCACGTCCCGAAAGCAAGTACACTTAGTAAATGGACTTAAAACAGCACGCAGCGCTGTCTCCCGTCTGCGCCTGTGTTCCTTTGTGTGAGCGCCTCGATCCTTTGTGCTGCTAAGCTTCATAATGCTAGCGAACTCAGCACAGTTCTGTGATTTATTATGTTTTATCCCATCCTTTTTTTCTCTTTCAACTGTGTTCGCATTCATCTGACGTTTTTCGTACCAAGTTATTTTTAGGGTGTACATTCGAGACTCTTTTTTTTTCTTCTACATACTTCTGTTTGCGTCATTTAAACAAAAAGTTTACGTCGTTCGCAAGCATCTGCAGCACGGTTCGCAACAAAAGTGCAATAATAAAAAAGAACGAAAGAAAGAAACGCCGTTATGGGACGTTAGACAAAAAACAAATAAAGAAAAGCAGGTAAGCGATTTTTTTCTTGCCTGCTTTAATGTTCTCTGTGCTGATGCAATGGAAGAAGAACAATGAGGCTTCTCGAACTCCGCAACTGAGTCGAGAGAACATTCCGCTAGTGCTTCTGTTCGACCATTGCAGAATAGACGACAGTACCTCTTCATCCCGAACCAGACAACCATTATTTCGTAGCGTTACCTTCCTCGTTTTGTCCGCGCTCTGATGAGTTACTGTTCAGTTTTTGGTCTGCTCCAGACATGCCGATTATTTGCTACTTCTATTTCATCGGTCGCTTTTGGGAAATGTGCTTGGCGTTTAGTTGCTTCGAGTACCGACGTGTTCCAGGATTTGGTTCGGGGAAAGTGAATGATAAAATAACTCGCCTGGGATGGGATGGGAATATCGTAATGTAGATGAAATGGGCGCGAAAAATTTGACGAATTCAAGAGACACACAGGACGAAAGCATCGCTTTCTCACTCACACACGTTGTTGCACACGCAACGAGACGGGCGCAAAAGGAGTGAATATTCCGTAGTGATCGCGTTTTGTCGGCCTTAGTAAAACTAACGCTACCTGTGTTTGCACCCTTTCAAAACTTGATGCGTTTTGCTTGCTACGTAGAGTTCGTAAAAGAAGGAACTAATTCTCGGCTTACCTCGTTACCTTTTCCCCCCTCGCCGCGTTTTCGAAGCTTTTCAGAGGCCTCATTCTTGCTGTTTTGTGATCTGCAACAAATCTTAATTCCTAGATTGCCTCTTGCACCGTTATCAGTAACAAGGTCTAAAAAGCACACACCTTATCGCAGTTGAGGACGGGTAATTATAGTTTATGCTCTGTTCAGGGAGAGAGACCCTTTAATGAAGAAGAGGCTTTAGCCGGCGTTTAAATTTCGCTGACATGCTACTCTTTGTAGGAAGGGGAATTGGGGAGTAAAAGATGGAAAAAGAATCGTGAGGAGATTAAATGAAATGAAGAGTGAGATCAAATGCGGCCATTAAATGTGTTTTTAGGTGCATCGTGGAGTAATGGCATAAAATGAAATGATGAAATGCTTAGTCCGATAAATGTGTTTATAGAGTTCACAGCGCGCAAAATGCCGAAGGGTAACATTCAAGGTGAACTTAAAGTTCGTCTAAAAGTCCAATGTCTTTTAAATACGTAAATAAAAAGTTAATTGCGAGTCTCTGTTGCCCAGGAGAGGCTAAGGGATCTAAAACAATGCCTGTTGTTAAAGGCACTGGGGAGAGCTTTTACATGCTATGTTCATAGTACGCACGCTCGTCAGCGTACGCAGGACACTCAAGTAAGATATGTTGCACAGTTTCAACCGAACCACAGTTGTCTGTTCAGTATAGGTGACGCTACTGACTCTATACATAAGGCTCCTTGCAAAAATTAAGCCGCACATTAAATAATGATCTTGAATTACGTTAAGAATAGTCTGTTAAATTACCCAGGCGAGAGACATGCGACAACACAGAACAACACAAGACGGGATTTGCGGGTTAACTGCAGAATATTTGAAATAGCAACATGTACAGAGAGGACAATCGTTGCACGCTTACGCAGCGACTGCACCAGCAATCATTAAAGTCCCTCTCTTTTTAACCAGTTAGTCAAATCAGTATACCCCAGTTGTTAGAAGAACTAAAGCCACTTTCTTTTTTATACGTTGTCTTGGTGATGTACGCAGAAGCGAAACATCAGTAATCGCAAGGGGGCATGAAACGCAAAACTTGAGGTGTCTGGCAAGCATGTACTTATGGCATCTGAAGACAATGAAAGCGGTTTCGTTGTCATAAACATAATCTAATTCCATAACAGTTGTATTTTACAAATATTATGTAAAGAATGCTAGGCATGCAATGACAACGCATAAAATTTTGTGTATGCCTTGCTGCAGTTCAAGGATGCTGGGTTGCACAAGCTTCTGCTTTCAACTGAATATGAACGTACGCGTAAGTGGTTATTATTTCGACAATCTGGATAAGATGCACACGCGGTCTTAATTCTTCATCGCTTAGCTAAATTAGCAGAGTGCGCAGCTTGTATCCAGTGTGACTTTAGCGCTGGTCAGCGTAACTACTTATTTATGGCTATAGCGCACTCTTTTGGAAGCAGCAGGAATAATTGTAATGCAAAAGGGATCGACACTTTTAGTTAGTGCGCTGGTATTCTGGGGACCTAGTCTCTAGAAACTTAGATATGAGATTTTCCACTTTGTGCCAAGCTCTCAGCAAGGCAGAATGAGGGAATTGTTTTAATTAAACGAAGGAATAACAAAACTTCTTTTCCCAAGCAATGACAAAATTGGACGAACAGTCCTCAACATGACCTTCGGAATAAGAAAATCGCTAGAAATAAATGACACCGCAGCTACAGCCAGCCCATTGCTAGTACTGACACCGGATTGCATAGAGCCTCGCTAAGCAAGAGAACAGCACCGGACGCATCTGCTGAGCAGTCAGGCCTGGCACATAGAATTTCGTTGCTTCGGTCCATTCACACTCAATGTTGTGGATAGAAGCGCCGGGGAGCTTTGTCCCTTCAGGGCTTGGCTCGATCCAACCAAACAGTGAGCGTTGTGGTGAAATGGGGAGAAAAGGAGGAGGAAGAGGAGGAGGAGGGGCAAAAAGGTAGGTAGAGATATGGGTAGGAGACTCGGGTGTTCTAGGAAGTGAGGGGAAGAGGGGGAGGGGGGAAGCGGCGTGTCGTTTTTCGCGCCGGTAAGCTTGCGTCTGCAGAAATGTTTTCCTCCCGGAGCCAGGGAAGTACGTATCCCCTTTCCACCCCCTCTTTCTTTCTTCCCCACGCAGCATATACACACACACACACACCATTGCCACTAGACCTTTCGCTCCCCATTCTTTTTTTACTTTTTCTTTCCTCGCCTTCCTTCCGGCGCGGCCATATAGCTTCCGTTTCGCAACTTGCAGCAGTCAGCGCGACCTGGCGCCGCCGATACACTATACTGTAGTGCTGGGCCGGCGGTCTTTCCCCTTTTCACTCTTCTGTTTATCGCTTCCTCTTTCTCTCCTCTTCGCTCTTTTGTTCCCGCCGTTGCCTTACGCGAGATGTCGCCGCTCGGCTCCTAATGAGGGACGGCGCGTCGTCCTGTACCCACCGCTGATCCCAACCCGGGTTCAGTTTCGCAACGGGGCAGAAAAGAGGCAAGCACGATTCTGGTGGACACGTCGCCATTTTGTTCTTTGCAGTTGTTTTGCGTGTTGCTAATTGCTTATTAGGGCCTTACAGTAAGCGCATTTGGAGCATTGCAGTCACGGGACAGTCAATGTCATAGAAGCTCGGAGTCGTTTTTTTTTTTTTTTTTTTTTTTTTTTTTTGCGTCAAAAGCCGCGACCACAGACCCCTTCCAGTGTTCCTTTATTCAAGTCATGTATATAGGTTATTTTTGCTTAATGTGGCTATATAGGGTATTTTAAAAGGCTGTTGCGACTAAATATTTCTTATTGAAATCAATGTATGGTGTAGGAATGTTACTTGAGGAATAAATCAGAGCTGAAATTTGTCATAAAACTTATGGTAGTATTTAAAAACTAGGAGTAGGGTGTTATTTCTTGCATCTCAAGAACTGAAAAAAAAAAAAAAAAAGAGGCGCCGGTAGCCAAAGAGGAAGCAGAAAATAGTTGAAGTAATGAAGGTTATTACCACGCTGTGCAATAAAAAGGATGCAAGGTATTACCAGAGCGAAGGCATAACAGTCAGGAAATAACAGTCGTTTACCAAATTGATTCCTTTGCTTTTTCACTCTGTTATGGTTGCTTTTGACGTCCTCATTATTCGGCAGTTACCACTGTAACGGCAGGCTCCGAGGTCTCATATATAATTTGGGGCAGCATGGAAAGGAGACCAAGAAACAGATTGCAAGTAGAATCAGGACCAAAGAGGCTATGTGCAGCATTACTTTAGTGCTCTGGTTTCACGAGGAAAATGGGAATAGTTAGAGGCGCGGTTCATCTATTCATCAGGAGGTTCTCCCTCGACAGCATAACGCGTTTTCAACTTTAACTGAATTATTTAGGTCAATTCTCTCCTCTATCTGCCACTTAGTTACATCGCTGCTGGCTTTGCTGAGCCTTTCATTGCAGCGTTGCAGCATGTGCTCGCGACATATAATAAGATAATGATGTAAGTGTTTTTCTTACTAAAGCACTAAACTATTACTGTGTTGCATGTCTCATAAGAGTAACCGCCTCAAGACGTTGGTCTCAAGCAAGAAACTAAATCACAAATTTGAATTCTCTTCGCAAGAAGCATATATCTCGGGCTGTGTATAACAATTATTATCAAGATACGATGCTTGACTTGGAGTCATCGACCAGCACTCAGAGAATTTCAAAGAAAAACATATGGAAGCACAGCAAAGGTTATTTTGAGCAGACCCTAGCTCGAGAACACATGCAAAGCCATGGTTCGAAATACGTTGACCCCGAAGAGTGCCTAAGGAATAATAATAATAATAATAATAATAATAATAATAATAATAATAATAATATGTTCATAGGAAGGGAAAGGCGGTATATCTGTCACATTTGCTTGTGTTGACACCTGCACCGCGCCGTAAGGCAAGGGAGGAAACGGTGTAGCATTAGTCGGTTGACATCCACGGCCTCGTTTCTTTTGTGTTGATTGTGCGTGTTGACTAATCAATTTAGAGATCGAAATTTTGTGCACAGAGGCTTCATAGCTGCAATCGGATCAAAGCATCTTCACCATTGCTACGGCCAACTCAAATGGTATCAGTATCATATTCGTCAGTACCAGCACCACATTTAATCCCGCCTGTACACAGACACCGTCACTACCGCAGCCAGCGTCAGATTCATCAATATTAACACTTTGAAGCATCTATAATGTCGCGTCCTATGTTGGAAAGAAGAATCTCCGCCGTAGTTTTCTGACGGCACGAAACGCTGCTGCAGCAGATAGATCTCTCGTGCTTCCATAGATTGCGCGCTTCCGTTGTGGCGTCCAGTCCGCGAAGTCAAACGCCTGACTAATGGTAGGCAAACAGCGCTAACGCGATTTTAGAAGATCGCCCGCCCATCCGCATCCAGTCGGCGCATACAGTGATGACACTACGCCGAATTATTTTCGCAAAGTATTAATATACTCTGTACGCAAAGAACATTCGAAAGATAAGGAGCTCGGAGCGATGGATTCTGCTTGAGCTCGTCCCAAACAGTCGTGCTCTTGGGACCTGGGGCTGGTTGAGGGGTGGGAAAGGAGAGGGAGCGCTGTATGGGACAGGAAGCGGACCAAGATTGTCCACTAATTGATTTATAATTATACTTAATCGCACGCAAGAAACGCTTTCGAGGAGGAAACACTCTTTTATCTGATTTTTATTCCGCGACTCTTCCTTCTCGAGCCAAAACGGTTCAAGTCATTAGGAGGCGCTGATATTTTGTGGTTTTTCTTTTTTGAACATTTACTTGATTGCTGAGGGCATCTAGAAATTAGAGAACAGGAAGACATGACGGCGAATTTAAAAACTACATATTGTAAAAAGAATGCGCCTAAAGGTAAGGAAATGGGCTGGTCGCTTTATCTTAGAAAATGAATTAGTTCAAAGAATTTTTGCGTCGCTTGTTTAAAAGGGATTTTCTCTTCCTTCTTTTTTTTTTTTCGCTTTCGGGTTTCTTGGGACACAATATAGAAAGCACCCTGAGGGTTTTCTTGGAAGAATTTTTTTTTATACTTTATATATGGTGTTCTTGCACTGCTGCGGGTTTGCTTTCCGTTATTCCAGTAATTAGGCCAATTATCTGCTTCGCTCTAAGCGAGAGCTCCGTTAGCCGATCTAAGATTACATCGTATACTAATTACGTGCCGCCCTCTTAGCGCTGCAGTCGTAATGCGCTTTATCTGAAGCCTTATCATTATAGCCATATTCCCTTTCCCTTCCAGTATGAAAAAAACAACAACAACAGAGAAAATGGCCAGAGAACGAACAGAGACGGCATCAGTATTTGCAGCTAAGAAGAACAGTGTTTGGAAGACACGAGCACTTGTTTGCTGGCGCATCTTTGGCATCCTTATGGCAACAGAAGAAATATGCACTGTAAATAGAGGCACTTAATATGTGTAGATGAATTGCCGAAGATGCACAAAGTTCGAGATAGGGGGCGTAGGAACGCATTAGCGCCCACTGCAGCCGTACATATAAAACGGAGCGCTGTATCCTCGAACTAGGGCGTATTTCTTTTCTTTTCCAATTACGAAGTTTTCGCGAAAGCTTTATTGCTCTCCTTGGAGTTAGCACGACTGTGTCTTGGTGGATGTAGAGCCTTAATTGGTCGCTTATATGAAAATAGAAAGACTCGAAGGCGACTCACATAAAAGTCACAAAATGCGGTTTTAAAATGCGAGTCAAGATTAACAAGTTTGCCTTTGTGCACTATTATTTCTATAAAAACTTAAAACATTGCAGTACTCACCAAAGGAAGCAGTGATATTAGTTATACCGAACTCTGTGCCCACGCTCAGCCCTAGTGTTTGAGCCCACTCAGGAAGTTCATGTAAGACATTTGGAGATCAAATGAGAAATTTTTCAAAGTCAAACGTTTAATGGCAATTAGAGCGTGCGTAATTTTCAGGTTGTACCTACTGCGAAAACGGGCGCACGCCGCAAAGAGAAAATATTCTCTCTTTGTTCACATCAGAAAGAGGAAAAGAATACGACTGAGGACAGTTGGATTTTCAAGAAGCCAAAACACTGGCCATTGACACTACATCTTCCAGGCGGAGAAGAAAATAAGGGCATTGAAAACAAAATCATCTAAAACCAGCGTCTACGGGGGAGCGTCGAGCGCGACCTACAGAGCTGGAGATGCCGTTTGGCTTGCCAATGTAGTGCGCATTATATATTATGCGGGCACCGACGTGGCGCCCGCCATCTTGCACGACCCGTTTCTTTCCGCGCTCTGCCCAACGAGATAAAGTGTAAGCCCTTGCGGACGATTTAGACACCGTTTTCACGCGGTGCCGGCCGCGAGACTTATCTGGATCAGCGGCTCGGCAGTCAGGCAGCGCTCGTCAAAAAGGAGAAGATGCGAAGAGTTCTGAGAGGGAGGAGTTCCGGAAAGGAAGGAGGTTTGGGGAGGGGCGACGAGAGACAGGGACGTAGAAATAATGGACGCAATGCATGGCTGTGGATTTTGCAGGGCGGCTTATGTGGGGAGCTCTCGCATGGTCTTCGAAGAGGCGCTCTCGGGGGATGTGTATATGCTTGTCTCTTAAGGGTTTCTTTTCAGGAAGAGGATGACGAGGAGGAGCAAGGAGAAAAAGGGTGCTCGTTTTGGGGCTTCGAGTTTGGTTCCGGAAAGAAATGTGAGAGATCTGGGTGCCCCAGCGAAGTACTGTGCTGTGCGCAAGTTTATGGCGGCGCTGTGTTTAAGAAGCCGACTGTCTGAAAGTTCATGACCATGGGCGGCTTTAGCATCGCTTTGTTTTCTTCTTTCTCTCCGCAAGGCTTTGATTGCATCTATGGTATAAACACAACTACTGAGCCGTTCAAACTTGCATTTTACAGCGCATATTTATGAAGGTGGTTAGTTTTTTTTCTTTTTTTTTCTCGTCGTTCCGTAGAGTTGTTTTTCCTCCTTTTGGGCTGACGATATCATGTGAATGCCATTCGCGGGAGATTTAACGCTGCAAGATTTAGTTCAAAGATGTCCTTTTTCTTTCTCTTAGCGTAACTGCATTCTTTGCTAGCGCATGGCGTTGTTTCTTTTGTCGACTGTACCGCACCCAGTTACACTTAGTGGTACGGGCGGAGGCTCGTTATTTTGCATTTTTTTTTTCAAAGCTTCACTTTACTCTACGCGTATTTCGGAACGGGATTGTGCACTTTGAGATATGGCAGCCGCTGCCTGCGTTGCGTAATGTATGCGAGATGTTTTACGCCGCTAGTGTGTAGGGAATTGTCTTTAAGACAAAAGAAGTATTTAACGGCAGGCATGATGAGATTTTAAGCGTACAGGCGAGAGAAAGCGGGAGGGAAGGAGTGGTAATTCGCGTATAAGACAGAGGAAAATTCTGTTTAAGGCCTGCGTTTTAGCGGTTGGTGATACATTTAGAAAAGAGATTTACGCTTTGGAATTACACTGCTGAGGCGCCCTAGCTCCATATGTTTGAGATGGATAAAAATGATAAAAACCGGGCTCTTATAGCGTGCTCGGGGATTATCTCTAGTCTTATCTCTAGTCTTATCTCTAGTATTAGCATAAGGCATTAGCTCCGAGTATTACTTCTAGTAATGGTAGGGTTTTCTCCTCTAAAATTGATAATTTTATGCATCTGCAACCACGAGATGAGGTGTCATCCGTCTGGCCCCTAAATTCACTGCATTGGATTATTGAAAATGAAGCTTTAGCGATTCGTTTTTATTATTTATGTACTTGATCAATTTCTTTGCGGAATGCGCAACTGTAAAACTAGTGAAACACTAGGTCAGGGAACGACAATACTGTCTGTCGCAGTACTGACGACACCGTTTGGGGTCGTTCGATCAGATTTCGTCGTGGACACCAAGGAACAGAGGCGGGGAAATTCCGCTTTGACGTGGATGGTTGGATGGATGTTAGGAGCGTACCCTTTGAAACTGGGTGGTGATAGTCATTACCATTATCAACCTTTCTTTCTTATGTTTTTAACTGCTTATGTTGTCTATACGTATTAACTCGACAGCGCTTCTATTGGGCTACAGCATGGAGAATTTAAACTTACTTTTTATAATAGCGTGACCTCTGACTACTCACGTTTCTACAATTATTGCCTGATCACCTGAACGGTTCAAGAAGGCGACAGAACTCGTGATTAGTTTTCTTCAGCAATGCGTGCATAAGTGCTAAGTCATCGTAATCAATTGATCCCCCTCAAGTAAATCAAGATCGTGTCCATCACAGCGATTGAGTGTACCACTTGATTAATCATGACTCATCACCATGTCTGAGGCGTCATTACGCAATGGCCATCATGTTGGCGCGCCACTATAGCTATTACGTCATCATACCGCGTGATTCCCTCAAGCAAAACCACCAGGTGGCGCACCATCATACTGATTAAGGATTATGGAAACTGCCACTACCCCGTTTCAAATGGGACACTCTTATAATCCATTCATAAAGTGTGGCTTCACCCTCACGCGCGCGCGGCCGTCGAATCAGTCGTTATCCCTTATATTGTTGTTGGAATGGGGCACTTAGAGCTACCACTGATTTCAAAACTGTGGTCCAGCCGTATGGCGCAGAGGGTTCGGAGTGTGGCAAATGATTTAGTACGATATGGAACACAAAATTACTAGTCGAGTTGAGAACCAGCTTGTGAGAGGGATTTGCTCCGACGAACTTTGGTTCTCAAAACCGTAACGGGGGTGACCTTCGAAGGGCTGTGGCGGCCGAGCCAGTGGTCGCACAGGGACGCCACTTCTTCGCGCTGAAAAAGTGAAGCAAATTGTAAAAAAGTTGTGGTTCATCGGTAATAATGTTAAAAATATTTTGAAAAAAACCAAAAACATTGCTTACGTTTTTCAGTAGAGCACTGGAATTTTTGTATTCCATCCTGCAACTTCGTTTTTTTTTTTTTATTTATTCCATCCTGGGACTTCGCTTAAGAAGAGGCGTAAAAGATGCTGACTCAGGCTATAAACTGTTTTGTCTTTCTTCCTGCGCCCCGCTTTCCCGCCGTGTTTTTCACTACGAAACTAACAGTACCTGACGTCATTGGTGTAAAGCACAATGCCTGTTATTACCTCGCGTGCTTCGTATCGCAGTAGCTTACAGCATGTCGCGAGGTAAATATGTTGTATAGGAAGTCATCTTACAGCAGGGGGTACGAAAGCCAGTACAAATGTCATCCCTATTGTTATGTGAAGGAAATTCGCTCTCATATCTCAGAAAGTACATAGCATGGAGATGGCACCTCATCCTGAAAATCATTCAGTCGACCTTGAATGGAGTATGAGCACTTTTCAGTAGGCAGATCAATTTGCGTTGTGCAACCGATAAGTAAAGACCTCGGTATTTATTACAACAGGTGCTCACGCATTATTGAATAAGGCTGCTGCAGTGACCCCCAAAAAACTGGCTCACTTGTCGTTGAGGCACCTTAAGCTCGCCAGCGAAAATATATGACGTGCCATTGTTCCTGAGACCCGAGAATGGAAAGATATGAGGGTGGAAGAAGAAATAAGAAAGGAAGGGGGGGGGGGCAATCTCTCGCGTATACAGCGTAATGCGAATCTTTGAAGCCTGGAATTTCGTGGCCGAATTCCCGTGACAAGGACCGCAAGAAAATAAAAGCATCCAAAAGCTTGTCGACTGATGCGGCTAACCTAGTTGCACAGCGGCTCAACTGTACGGAGACGCATCGGCCTTCTTGATCGGCCATTTTTCCTCCGACTGAGTATTGACTGTACCGTTGGTTTTTTTACTTCTCCTTTTCGGTCCCCTCTGAAGGTCTGGTTACGTACTCAAATTACTGTTCTTTGTTTCAGCCGCACGGACTTTTGTAGAGAGGCAACAAAAGACGCAAGAATTTCGATGGAAAGGAAGAAGGAGAGAGAAGGGAAGTAAGAAAAGGCTGACGGGTGCTTTGACGGGGCAGGCAGTTTGATTTGAAATTCGGATCAGATGTGGAACCTTCGATACCGGGAGCCCTTGCCCGGTATTTCCGGATATTTTGTAAGGCAGGATGGCGCAAGACGGCCGAAGGAGAAGGATAGGGGCAGTAAAGCCGGTGATATCTTCGGGCGCGTTTTCTTCTCTGCGCTTCTTTTCTCCGCTCGTGTTAAGCTGAACGGAAAAGAAGCTGGGCAGAAAACAGTTTAGCTGTTCAGAGTCCCGCCAGGAAGTTCTCGTGAGATACGTTTCTCGGTGACATCTTGCTCGGTGCGCTGTTATCTTCTTTTCAACTTTTGATCCGGCTCCATCTGTATGAAGTTCGGCTTCAAGTTCACGTTTTTGTGTGTGTACGAGTCTCTGCGCTTGTTTTCCAGGGGATTCGCTGGATGCTGAATTTGTTGATTTATTGCACTTTCTGCTTGAAGATAATTTGTTTTCTTCCAACAACAAATATACAGTGTGGGAAGAATTTATAGAGGGAAACCCCGAGCGAGTGGTTATGATTGACGCCATATGAACTGTACTGGCAATATAAACGTGATAAGCGCAGGTCGCTGCGTAATATTACTTTTCTTGTTTTCAGTGTGATGCTGAGGCACATTTTGTTTCTTTTCGCATGTTGGAGGTCTGAGCGTATTCGTTGGTCGCGCGCCTCCTGTCGAGGAAACAGAAGCTTTGCGCGTCATGCGTCTCAGTGATAGGTAAACTAAGCTGAAAAAAAAAAAAAAAAAAAGCAGAAAAATCTGTTTGCATGGAAGGCCCGTGACAGTTAATAATAAACTTTGAACACTGCGTACTTTTTGCAGGTAGCACGACAAATGAAAAATCTTGTACCGTCACGACTGTTCTTACCATCATTCATTTATTCCAATGAACGGAAGACATATCGTGTTAGCGGTCGGAGTTCTCCGCTAAATTACAACTCGAGTACACACGTACCGGCAACTGTACTGAATGTTGTGGAGCAATTTAGTTTTTTGGGGGGAAGGGGAGGGGGGGGGGGGGGTTATGTACTTTGATCAAATTTTTGTAGAATGTGAAAAATAATGGCCCACGTTTAGTGTTCTTGCCGTGTACTCACAGCCACTGCTTACTTCCAGATAGCTTGATGGCCACGGAATCGAATTTAGGATATTCAGCTCAGTAGCGTCTTCGCTACCGTTTTCTAGGCACTTGAGTTGTCCGTAGAGTAACTTCAGCAGGATTGTACGTACCCCCGGTCTATTCCGTTTGTAGTCGAGTGGACTTTGGCACTACTAAAAGCGCCATAAAATTAGGACAGAACTACATTATTAGTTTCATTGTCAAAGCATTTCCTATTAATTGTTACGGCGAATAAGTCCAAGACCTGCAGCGAAGGTATTTTTAGAGACACCTTTTAACATCGCGTCTGTAATACGACGTGCTGCTATTCTGAGCCCTTCTTAGTACTTGAGTACTGGCGCTAAAGTTCAAGCCATGTACGCCGTAACTTCGGAACCTAGTTTCTATGCGTACATACGCACTTCGGCACTCAGGTTGTTCTTGCATGCAAGTAATTCGGCCTTCGAGGCACTATGTCAGCGATAAACGATGAGATTAAGCAGCGTAAATTGCACAGAACGACAAAAGGATTGGCCGGGATTCCCTGTTACTCCTAGCTCTCTTTCGCTCTACCCCTTCATCCCTATGCATATCACAGCTTGTTACTTTTCTGTGAAGGACTACATGCATAGCCAAATCTCAGTCTCAGCGCAAGTTTCAGAGATTGTTTTTTCTATAGAAGACTGTTTCGATATATTGTTTTCATGTTCAAATTATTGCGATGGTACTGACCTGATTATGGTTTCCTCTCTCACTTTGTACCAATTTCTATTATTTCCCCTTAGGTGCTCGCTTTCGGTTTAAATATATTTTGTCATCCTGCGTATTTTATGCCTTATGTGCTGCTTTATACGCGAGAGCTTTTGATAACACTTTTCTTCTTGTATGCTTTTCGCAGGTGAGTACCCCCAGTGCAAGTTGTCTTCCTGGAAGCTACGGAAGCGTATTCCATGGCATCAAAAGGTTATACACCGATGCTGTTGCTCTAATTTTGTCGAATGCTACGCAGAGCTGTTGGGACATAGATGCCAAATGTATGCATGTACAATAATGCACGACGTTGTACACGCAAAGGCTTTCAAGCAAACTTGGAAGAGATGCAACCGAGTAGTCTTAGAACCTTTACAGGAACCAAACTTGAACCGGTTTCCTGAGCTGCTGGACGGCATCATAGGCTGGTTATAGTCAAATGGCTCACGTTTATTCACGTTTATATATACATATATATATATATATATATATATATAGATATATATATATATATATATATATATATATGAGAGTGATGGGCACTCGTTATATTCTCAAGTAAACTTGGAATAGATAGTTCCTCAAGATATTTAACCACGCTGCTCGGCAGCATGACAGTCTGTTGCAAACATTTATAGGCCTTAACACCCATGGGGCTGTACGGCAGTGCAGTGATTGCCCTTACTTATAAAATAAAAGAAGCTAAAAAATACTACTCTGCTCCTTAAGTGTGTCCATAAACGCAGCTGCTTAACCAAGATGCACATGTAAATTAGCTTTACTCATGGATCCATTGGATCCATGGCTACATGCATGTTTGCATGTACAGTCGTGAGCAAACGTGGTGAGCAAAAGTGGTAGCTCAGCCAGTGGCGGAGCTACGGAAAACTGCATTTCACCTTCATCTAGCAACAGCTTTTGGTGATAGAGACAATCATGGCGGTACCCCATTTTATCCACATGCATGTGTCACTGTCGCTGTCCCTATCGGTGTCACTGCACGAAATTTTTGTGCCATTTTTCCCAGCTCTGTCACCGACTGAGTGTTGTATACCACTTTTGCTCACGACTGTACATCGTAGGAGTAAAATACTCATACTTTGACTTGACAGACAGAATCGTCTTGAAAGTCTCTTGTGCACTCCTGTACGCGCTGCAGCCATTCGATTTGCAAGATGCAATAGTGGTTATCTGTACAGACGTTTTAAGAAATAAATCTTTGAGAAGAAGCCATCGTAAGAATCCGATACGCCACATTGGGATAAAAGGGTAGTGTCGCCGGCACGCTGGAAATTCGCTGTGGCAAAAATTTCAGTGGCGATCAGTTTGAACTCGTGTCCGCACAGTGCGTGGACCAAGATGCAGTGGCGACACTCTTTACTTAATGGCATTTACCGGCTTCCTAGGCTGGTTCTTGAAAAGCACTGCATTGTGCTCTGCAGACTTTTTGGGAATGCTTGAAAACAGTTACCGTTTGCACTTTATTCCAATAGGGAAATGTAGGGAAACTCTCGTGTGCAAGAAAAACAAAACCACTAGTCGCCCTCGCAGTTTTTGCATTGTCATTGTATATTGTCCTTTTCTTTAGTCGTCCCTTCCTTGCAATGATATTGTGACGATGATGAATCATGAATGTTAGGTAGTGTAGCTCTCATGCTGTACTACAGGATTTAGTACGCGGCCGTCCTTTTACTACATATGAAACTGGCTTCGTTTATCGCACACGTTTCTTGATCTTTAGCCAATTTTGCACCTTTTCATATATTTTCATTGAATATAATGTCGCATTACTCATGTATATATATTGGGTAAGTTATTTTATTGCCACATTTTTGTCTTAATTTTGCGTCGAGGTTTAGAAGCGCCCCCGCCGCAAGAGAATGTCATTCGCTTGGTAGTTCATTCACTTTTGTTTATTACTGCTAGTGCGAACAGAGATTAGACACCGCCACCGGCTAGTGTATGGTTAACGGCACTTCACAATTATCATGATATACACGCAAACACGAAAAAAAGAAAAGCATGAAGATGGCGTGGCCCTGAGAACGCTAATGGAACCACCCCTTGCTTGTGAGAAAATATCGCATAGAACACACCGAGCGCCAAGAAGCTCACCATCTTGGTTATTCGCGAAACAGATATTACCGCAAAAAAAAAAAAAAAAAAAAAAAAAAAAAAATTGCATTCAAAAAAAAAAAAAAAAAAAAAAAAAAAAAAAAAACAGACTAAACACATGGAGCGAAACCGAACAGTGCTAGGTGTAGAGCGCGTGTAGCGTCCTAATAAATATTAAATATCACAGCATTCTGAAGGGCTGTGCACTGATGCAAGAGAGGTTCATCCAATGGGTTTTAACGCAAATACGAGGTAGGAGTGACCGGCTCTAACAGGGAAATGGCCCTAAGCGGAAAAAGGTAACAGGAAATATAAACTGCAAATGTGTAACGGTTGTGTCCTCTGTAAGGTATTCCGCTAAAAACTCCTTTTAACGGCGGTGGCATGGCTTACCTCTCAAAGTAATGACAACAGCCAAACAAGCGGTTACTTTTGACATTACACCATTGCGCTTTGAGAGCACAGGCAAGCTTCTTTTTGGTTTTGTTAAGGCTAACTTTCTGGGCCCACTCGAATTCTTGACAAATGAATTCTTGGTAGCATGAACATCAGTTCACGCCACCATACCGGCTTTTTTTTTAGCCATATTATCCATCACTACTGACAGAATAAATGATGAGCACAAAGGTACACTGAAGGGGCGTTCAAAATAATACAGAACATTTTATTAAAGCCCCTGTAAAGCATAATTCACGAAAACATCACAGCAGAGTTTTTGAGCCTATTAGTACGCATGTGTACAGCATTTCTTTTTTCTAGATGTCATTGAAATATAGAATAGACTACCAAGTGATGTGGAAGCTACAGACGTGCGAAAATTTGAAAATGATGCGCAAAGCTTTGCATCTGTTGAATTATGGTACCTAGTGCTGTGAGATGTGCTTATATTTTGTCCCTCCCTGCAGCGACCCCCGATGGAGGGTTAACAGTATGACCAAATAAATAAATAAATAAATAAATAAATAAATAAATAAATAAATAAATAAATAAATAAATAAATAAATAAATAAATAAATAAATAAATAAATAAATAAATAAATAAATAAATAAATAAATAAATAAATAAATAAATAAATAAATAAATAAATAAATAAATAAATAAATAAATAAATAAATAAATAAATAAATAAATAAATAAATAAATAAATAAATAAATAAATAAA
>JAJIZL010124372.1:392171-432741 GCA_023969395.1 Amblyomma maculatum | reverse complement strand
CGCCCAGGAACGTCCGACCCGTTCGCTTGCTGGAACAAACTCACGCGAACTGGCACGCCCCGCACGCGGCCACACTTCACTTCATTTCGAGCCACACGCCCACTCGCCACAATCACCATCATCACAACCTCCCCCGTTCCGTTACGTCGGACTATATTGGGGCCTTTAGAATAGGGGTTTTCCCGACGCAGCGGATCCGGGCTTGCGTTCTTCGATTGCAGTGCCACGACGGTAAACCAAGGAAAAGCGTTTAAATACATAAAAGCTAACAACGCTATTTTATTCATCAAAAAGTACTATTATTGTCAAAAACTATCTTAAAACTACCAGTTATATAAAACCGTTTTCGTCAGCCAAGCCGAAATCGGCCAGTTGTCAATCCATGCCGAGGCTGGGAAACCTCATTTGAACCTTCCGCGCTTTCCGCCGTCTGGTCCCCATGGCAACCAAAGGAGGCGAACTCGCTAAGCCTAGTAGCTCGGTAAATCCGGGAGCAATCTGAAAATATAGTGCGTTTTATCGCTAAAAGTTGGTGGTGCGGGCATCATGAGACACAGCATAAGCTTCGTTGGCCTTTCGTTTTCCATGAACGCGTGACAGCATGGAGCGGTGACGACGAATGTGTGCCGAGGCGAGTGGCCGCCGCTTGGCCGAACGCCGCCATGTTGCCGTGACCCACCGGCGGCTTCCGAAAAATAGGGGCCGCCCCTAGCATTAACCCAAGACCCCAAGCGCGGCTTACGTTCTGCGCATCCGCATTTCGACGCCCCAAGCTCCTTCGGGGCCCCAAAGCTTGGCGCCCCCTATTCTAATCTGGCGGTTGGTACGTGCGCTCTGCGCACCCCGTGACCCCCGTCGTCGAATCCTGTTTTGTCTTTATTTGCTTTTAAGCGCGCAGCGCCATCTATCGTGATAGCAGTGCACTATGGTCAAAAATGTGCTTGCAGCGAACTTCTTGATTGCTTTCATTTTCTGAAGTCGGCACCACTTGCAGTAAGTGTTTGCGGCTTGCTTTTTCTGTCAGTCTTGAACATGATTCAGTGATTGTCTGCAGCTGAAGGTGCACTGTGAGCAGGACGAACCATGTTCACGGTACTCAGAGTGATTAGGGCATGGGCACAGAAGTGGCCATACGCATTTGGAACGGTTATATGGTTTTGGTCATCTCTTCTGCATCGCCACTTTCCTCATCCTCTTGCCATCTTCCTCATCCCCTTGAATCTAGCGAAACGATGAGTGTTTGAATAATCCCGTTGTGTTTCTTTTTGAAATTTACCAATCTTGTGCTGATTGTTCACCATAAGCGAAAAGAATCGTACGTCTTGTGCTGCTTTGAGTCTCCCATCTGCTCGTGCTTCTACACTGTGTTGTGGCAGTGTGTCCTTTTTCCACCCTTCCATGTGTCACCGCTGCTATTTCTGCCCAGATCTGATAGACTGTAATTTTGTATAAGTGGAGCCAGGTGGGTATTCGTCTTTTTTTACCTGGTCTGAACATGCTTTTAGTGAAGATCCCCTGACCAGCATGCCGCTAGTGGACTGTCTGTCACTGTGCAAATGCATCAAGCGCTCCTAAGATGTGTTCATCAGCAGCATCAAATGCATCCTTGTTGTGACATTACACAGACATGTTCCTCAGCCTGTTCGCTGCATTATGTTGCCTTGTTTTTGGTGTGTTGAATGAAGTATCTTGATGTGTGTGAGAGGGCTCTGGCATCTTATCCAACTGTTCTGGGCTTGTCTCAGGGCTGATTTGAACACTGATCACCTGTTCAGGCAACCTCATAAATCCCGTCTTGAACATGATTCAGTAATTGTCTGCAGCTGAAGCGGGACTGTGCGCAGGGCCAACCATGTTCGCGGTAATCAGAGTGATTAGAGCATGGGCACAGGAGTGGCCATACGCATTTGGAACGGTTGTTGGACAAAAGTGTTTACATGGCAGTTTGTACTTTTTGAATTCTGTACATCTGGAGCTTGGTACAATAATGTTTATAGCGTCATATTGATCATATATGCTAGAGCTGTAACCATATTATTCTCACAAAATAGTTTATATCAGTTTTCCTGTAGTGCTGGCCAGTGTCCAGTCTTTGCATAATGTATTCTATCACTTGTGGTTGTCTGTTGTGCAAGAGTGGGCACGGCAAGCAGGCAGAGGCATGTGGCTTTATCACCCTTCTTCTGTCTGACCCAGGTGTCTGACCCAGGTGCCGAGTCCGTGGTCCCCTGGCAGGAGCTGCCAACTTGGATCTCTCGTTTCACATGGGACGGTTATGTCAGAATCAGCCTGCCAGCCTTCACGTTACCTCTATAGGCCACTAAAGCACGTTCATAAGGCTTGGTTGAAGCGGGGCTTTATATGTGGGCTGGGGAAGAAGAAAAAGACGAAGAACGCTCGGTCAGCCGCCGCTAATGCTTTCGCTCCATATTCGGTTCAGCAGCGTTGAACCCTTCTAATTTTTGCTGCTTGGTCACGCCGGAGCATGTTATCAGAACAATCTTCATCCCGAACTTTAGACGTCCCACTCCTGCCTACGTGGCCACAGCGCCACCGTACCAGCTTGTGACCACACCGGGGATAGCTTACCACAAACATTTCCCTTCAGTGAGTACGGCAGACCAAGCAGAGGCATGCGGCTTTTGCACCCTTCTTCTGTCTGATCTAGGCTGGTGCCTACTATCATACGCTCAAAAGTGACTGTCGTGGTGTCCTGGTTCTACCTTCTCCCGTCAGTGCTTTCTAATTGCATGTGGAGTGTACCTAGTATTCCAGTTACTGTTATGTGGAGTTGTCGAGCTTAATAACGACCGCGATGGTCTCGGGCAGTGTGAACACGCAGGGATTGTCGAAGCAACTACTTCTTGGACAGCAAAAAATTGACCGAATAAATGGCTGCATTAAGGACGCAAGATAGAAAAAAAGCTTTGAGCGTATATACCCTATAGCTTGAGCTTTTGAAAGAGCAATCAGCCCGTGCTGATAACTTGGAGAAAATAACCACGTTCTTTCGAGGAAAAAATCACCAACTTCGAGGATTGTAGTACGCCTTCTAACTTGGTTATCTGTGGTATACCAGTAGGTCCTGATTAACTAGATTCCGACCTTAGGAACAAAGTTATATCCGACGTTTTTCTATCTAAGCTTGGGGTGACGTGTAACTCAGTCGCCCGATCCATTGCATCCGCAAACCTGGAAAAAAGCGACCTGCCACACTAGTTTTTCATGATTTTAACTGAAAGCAAGAAGTCATGCGGAATGTTCACAAGCTCAAAGGTACAAATGCTTCCGTCCAAAACGTTTATTCACGGCCCACTCTGACAATAAGAAAGCTTTTATGGGAGAGTAATAAAATAGATACGGATCAAGGCTCTTAAGCAACCCAATCTACTACATAAAAATCTAAAAGTGGAGGCACAGTTTTGTGTGGGATGTGGCCAACTTATACAGGGTCAAGAGATGCGCGATAAAATGGGTAAAGAGTGACTCGGACTTCCATGTACAAGGAACTCGGGCTTCTGAACATAAATGCACGCAGCGTGGTTAATAAGAGCGATCGTCTTGATGCCGTACTTTGAGGTTATCAGCCCCACATCGTTGTTATTACCGAGACTTGGTTGTGAGAGGAAATTGACCATGAAGATGTCGAATTCCCTCCACTTTACCGGGTGTTCCCTCGCAACAAGCTGTCGAGAGGAGGTGGTGTTGCCATCTTAATAAAACATGAAATTTACGGGTCTTTTGGGTTCAAATCGAAAATTATAAAAGCCTCGCAATAAAGTTTCCTTTCTGGGGACGGTTCTTGTTACTAATCACAGTGTATAGAGCTCCTGATTCCCCACAGCAGTTTTTGCGTGAACTTTCCGATTTTATGGACAGTATACACCATAAAAGAATCTTATTACCTGCGGACTTCAACCACCATCAATCAACTGGGACAAGTTTGAAGTTTATTCTTAGTTTATTCGTACAGAAACTAAAGGATCCCGAACGAAAGGTGCGTACTTGCACCTGACTAGGTTCAGAGCCTCAGACAATCTGTACACAGGGGAGACAGCGCGGTACAGATGAAATTTTCTCCACTCAAAGATGCAAATAAACAATAGAAAATACAACAGTATTAAGTACTCAAAAAGTTGAACAAATTAAAAATAAAAAAAAACATTAACAGGCACTCAAAAAGCTAAAGATTTTTTACATCGACGACATTTTTATTTAAAACACTTAGTTCCACATCTCGATCAGTGTACGTTTAAATACACCCAGTGATGCATGCAGTTCAAAAATTGTAGAGCACTGCAGAACCTGCATTGGAGTAATGCGAAAGCACGATTGCGTATTGCCAGTCCCCTAAAACTGCAGCAACGGAAGTGCCGGGTGGCGTTACTAAAAAATAAAACACCACAAAAAGGAAGTCAATAAAGCTATATGTGTTTTAGAGTATACATTGCAGTGCATAAACTAGAATGCGTGCACAATAAAATAGTTTGCTGTATTAAAATTACTTGCAGTAATCCTCTGATAATGCCAATTGCGTCCGTCGCGCCATATTCAGTACGTTGAATCAAAACGAATAAAAGTGCATTTAAAGACCGCACTACCCGTCGCTTCTGCTGCGCAATGGATTAACACTGCGCATCGGATTGCAAGACATGTGTTCGATTCCTGTAGGTACGTACAATTTTTTTTTTAAATTCACAACATTCAAATAAATTACTACTGAAAGGGGGTTTTTACAGTGTTTTAACAGGGATAATAGCCCTCTCGAAGTTACACGGCGAACCACACAAGAAAACAGCAGTCTAGGTATCCACAAGTGAGCTCGAGCAGCGCAGCGGCACTTCGTCGTCCTTATCCTCGTCTTCGTGATATTCTCGCCTACTTCATCCTCGTCTTCGTATATTCTCGTGTAGTTCACTACAATTTCCCCCGTAGCGAGGAGGAGCCATCCTGGCGACCTATGGTGAGGGCAAGAGGAGCGGATCGTAGTACGTTTTGAGGCGGCTCACGTGCACAGTTTCGCGGCCGCGATGACGCATGTCCGAAGAGGTAGTAAGTGGCTCCACGATGTAATTCACAGGGGAGGTTTGACGGATAATGACGGATAATGCATCCTGGTCAACATGATACGTCTCCATCTGACCTGGCACTCCAACAACATTATCCAAGATTGGCGATGTGGCCCTGAAACTATGGGCAGTGATCATTACCCTATATGGATACAGCTCCAGTCCAATCTACGCCGCCGCAAACGAAATACTCGTACCGTCAATTGGAAAAACTTCCGACAAGCTTTAGACGATCATCTCGCCGAACTTCCAGTCGAAACACTCCTTCAACGCGCCCGCGATTCAGCCACTGCAATCACACAAGTAACAGAAGACGTTCCTGTACCTGACCCTCACCTGCTTAACCTATGGGAAAGCAGAAAACAAGCCGAACTCGATTATCTCCAATCTGGAAGAGAATACAAAAAGCTTCTAAAACTTCGTCGCCTCACTGCTGAGGCATGCCGCTATAGCAAACGCCTTAGCAGAAGTCGATGGCTTGACTTTTGTAGCACTTTATCATATAGGACCAACACCAGCAAGCTGTGGAGAGTATTCCGGGCCATGAACGGCAAGAGCAAATCCACAAATACCGGAGAAATCCTTCTCCTCCGCACTAGTCAGACTGCTGCCGAGCTTGAACAGGAGGCAGCCCGCACTTTCTTTCCGCAACCCGCCTCACCACCCCCCCCTGACACCTATGCACCTGTTCCATCCACAGACTCTACTGGCATTAACGCCCCCTTTGACACATTTGAATTCGAATATGCTCTTTCACAAGTTAAAAAGAACAGCGCTCCCGGCAAAGATGGCATCACTTGGAGCTGCTCCGGAACTCCAGCACACCTACTAAGGAAAAACTGCTTGACCTCATCAACCAGCACTGGGATACGGGCTGCCTACCACCACATTGGAAACACTCGGTAGTCGTCCCCATTCCCAAGCCTGGAAAACACCCCACGCAACTTGCCAACTTGCGACCGATCTCTCTAACCTCAACCGTCTATAAGCTAATGAAACGCATGGCCACCAATCGACTTACACATTACCTTGAGACCTCAAATTACTTTCACCCGTTCCAGACTGGCTTCCGCCCTCAGCTAGGAACACAGGACAGCCTTTATCTTCTACACACCAACCTGAACAGAGCACGCCGATGGTGCAAAGGCCGTCCTGACATACTCGTAGCTGTCGATTTACACAAGGCGTTCGATACCATCAGCCATCAAGCCATTGTCGACGCGCTCATCCACACTGGAGTTGGAGCCCGTGTCATCAACTTTGTGAAATCCTTCCTGAGTAATAGAACCTATGAAATTCAAATCCATACCAATCACACGGCACAACATTTTACAAACCGCAGGGGTGTGCCTCAGGGCTCAGTCATTTCCCCCACCTTATTTAACATCGTCATGGCGAACATCGCATGGCAACTAGACAAAATCGATGGCCTATGGTTCACAATATATGTGGACGACATCACGCTCTGGACCACGTACCGTAATACGGCTCGAGAACAAACGGAGACGCTGCAACTAGCACTAGATACAATCGAGATTGAACTTCATTCTACTGGCATGCGTCCATCCCCAGAAAAAACTAAATTTCTGGTCATACATCCACCGCCTCGCGGCGTGGACGTCAACCTTCACTTCGGCGGCCAAAACATCGCACAACCCCCGGAAGGTTATCTCCGGATACTTGGCGTTCCCATCAATCAGCATGGTACTGCTAAGGATTGGATCCAACAGCTAAAATCTCAATGGAGGCCAACGCTCCACTTAATCAAACGGCTCAGCAGCAAGAGTGGGGGCGCAGGGACGGAGGTAGCGCGTCGCCTCAGCGTCGCTATTCTGCTCGCTAAGCTCCGCTACGGTGCCCCTTACTTTGACTTGACCGCAGCCAATTACAAGACACTTGGCTTATAGGGTTATAACTGGTCTACCCGTACACACGCGCATCACGGCGCTCCACAGATTCGCTCAGCTCCCACCAGTGGATGCACTTATTGCTACGCACCGAGCCAATCATGAAACTCGCCTGCGTCACACACCCAACGGGCATCGCCTCCTCACTCGAATCTTTGACGAAGCTAACCTACACTTGCCCATATTGGACCACCTTACAGCACCATGGACAGAAACATTGGTAACAGATCCAAAACCCCTTCCAACCAATACCAAAGGGCCAGGAAGAGATCACCGACAACGCCACATAATTGATACACAAGACCAGCACATCGGTCTCCGCATTTATACCGACGCCGCCCTATATCATGACGATGACACCGGCATCACGTTTGCAACCACCGCTTACTACCAAGAGGGTTCACAGCTGCACGCTACTAGCCACAGTGGTCGCAGGTACTAGTCCGCAACTGAACTCGAATTAACAGCCATCGACGAGGCCCTTCAACACTGCACCAAAGGAACAGATCGTTTCATCCACATCTACACCACTGTCAAGAGGCTATAAAAACCCTGCAAGCCCGTTCTTACAAGACCACAGTACAACACAGCATCAAAGAGCGCTGCCGATACCTGCGAGAGACCTCACAAGTCTCGGTACATTGGACACCTGGACATCACACACAAGGAACTGGGAACAGAATGGCCCACTAGGCCGCTGGCGCGCAGCTAGAGGAAGACCGCCGGCACAGCCTTGATGTGGGCCCGTCCAACTCGGACCACCCTTACTGTTCTCCCGTATCCTTTATCATACCGGACTCTGTCATCACGCGGCTTAAACATGAGCGGAGGGGTTTGTTGCGGGACCTTGTCCCCGGTATTAATCCTCCGATCCCTTCCGGCCTCTCTCGTCCAGCCCAAGTTCTAACTCACAAGGCGCGAGCCGGTTCAGCGTACACACCGGACATCCTGAGTCAATGGCGCCGAACCAAGATCAGCTGCCCCAACTGCCCTGCTGACTCCGTTGACCTGCAGCACTTGGTCTGGACCTGTCCTGGCACGGCTGGCCTGCGCGCGCGCTACACATCTGCTCACCACATTCAGAGTTACGAAGACTGGACAGCCCCCAATACCAACGCCAAGCGCAAGCTTAGTGCCCTGCTAGACTTCGTGTCGGAGTCTGGCGCCCTCAACCTCACCTAAGCCATCCCCTTCCCCTCTAGGCCTCAGGTCATTCTCATGAATAAAGATTTATGAATGAGTAGGGGCAGTGATACTCGGTTCGAAATTTTGATGACAATCCCGGTGGGGTGCCGGGAACCCGAAAGCAAACAAGGGATCCTGCAGGAAAAACGTGTGGCGTCTGATCTTTGTCGTGGCGATGCTTTTGGCGGCCTTGAGATTCCGATGTAAAACACCGGGCCAACTGGCGACATTCCTACGCATGTTTGGCAACGTCTGAAAGGAGAGTACACTCGGAGGAGTCGGGACGATATGGTAAAATAGTGTCCATCGTGGACGACGCCTCACGCACATAAAGGAGGAAGAAAGGGCTAAATCCAGTAGTTGACTGCGTGGCGGTGTTGTAAGCGTATGTCGCGAAAGGAAGAACAGCGTCCCAGTTAGTCTGATCGGCGGCAACGTACATCGTCAGCATATTTCCGAGAGTACGATTGAAGCGCTCAGTCAGCCCGTTAGTTTGAGGGTGGTAGGCTGTTGGGGTCCGATGTATGATGCGACATTCGGCCAGTAGAGCTTCAACGATGTTGGAAAGGAAGACGCGTCCTCGGTCACTCAGCAGCTCTCGCGGTGTGCCGTGGCGAAGAACAAAATGACGTAGCAAGAACAGGGCAACTTCACGGGCAGTAGCGGCGGGTAAAGCGGTGGTCTCGGCATACCGGGTGAGGTGGTCGATGCCGACGATAATCCACCGGTTCCCAGAAACCGTGCAGGGAAGTGGCCCGTAAAGGTCAACGCCAATGCGGTCAAAAGGGCGGGCCGGGCATGGAAGTGGTTGTAAGGGGCCAGAAGCACGAGGTGTGGATGGCTTCCGGCGCTGACAGGCGATGCAGGAGCGGACGTATTTGCGAATATAACCGTACATGCCGCGCCAATAGTAGCGTTGAGAGATTCTTTGAAACGTCTTGACTACACCAGGATGGGCACACTGAGGGTCGGCATGGAAAGAGGCGCAAATTTCAAGTAAATGGCGGGGAATGACGAGAAGCCACCATCGACCATCAGTCATATAATTGCGGCGGTAGAGAAGACCGTCTCGTAGGGCAAAGTGTGGTGCCTGACGGCGTAAAGCCCGAGAAGGCGCAGCAGCTTTAGGAGAAGTGGACACGACGTCGATAAGAGATGCGAGCCACGGGTCTTTGCGCTGCTCCGCAGGCATGTCAGCGATGATTAGAGAGGAGAGGACGGGATCAGCCGTCGTGGAGCAAGCAGGTTCGTTGGAGAGGGGAGAACGAGACAGTGCGTCGGCGTCCATGTGTTTTCGGCCAGAGCGATATATAACGCGGATGTCAAATTCCTGTAGGCGGAGAGCCCATCGTGCGAGGCGGCCGGACGGGTCTTTAAGCCAACATAACGCGTGGTGGTCCGTGACGACGTCAAACTGGCGACCATAAAGGTAGGGTCGGAATTTCGTTAATGCCCACAAAATTGCCAAACACTCCTTTCCCGTAACTGAGTAGTTGCATTCAGCTTTAGAGAGGGCACGACTCGCGTACGCGACGACGTATTCGTGAAAACCGTTGTTCCGTTGTGCCAAGACAGCTCCGAGGCCAACGCCACTCGCATCAGTATGGACCTCGGTGGGTGCTGTCAGGTCGTAGTGGCGAAGTCAGAAGACGGCGCAATGCGTTGAACGCTTCGTCGCACTCGACCGACCACGCAGTTAAGTCACTGTTTCCTCCGAGTAGTTTCGTCAGGGGTGCATTATCGAAGCAAAATTCTGCACGAAGCGCCGAAAATAGGAGCATAGACCTATGAAGCTTCGAAGTTGCTTGAGCGAAACCGGCTTAGGAAACTCCGCCACTGCGCGCAGCTTGGCCGGATCATGGCGAACACCTTCCTTAGAGACGATGTGCCCCAAATAGTCAACTCCCTGACACCGAAGTGACACTTCTTGAGATTCAGTTGCAGGCCGGCGTCAGTAAGGCAAACCAAAACTTGCCGCAAGCGCTCTAGGTGCGTAGCGAAGTCGGTGGAAACGACAACAATGCATAGTCCGATAAATGTGCTTATAGAGTTCACAGCGTGAAAAATGCTGAAGGATAACATTCAAGGTGAACTTAAAGTTTGTCTAAAAGTCCAATGTCTTTAAAATGCATAAATAAAAAGTTCGTTGCGAGTCTCTGTTGCATTGGGCAGGCTAAGGGACCTAAAACAATGCCCATTGTTAAAGGCACTGGGGAGAGCTTTTCCATGCTATGTTCGTAGTATGCACGCTCGTCAGGGTACGCAGGACACTCAAAAGACATGCACATGTTTATTCAAACCTTTAGGCACTAAAAAAATTACTACTGCTTAGAAGTGTGCTTCCTGTCGTAGCAAGTATGCGCACACATGCATGTCTTATTAAGAACCAGCTAGCAGTAAATTTACTACCAGTAGATTATTATACCTACTGCTGTATGCGCTCACATTTTCCGTGATTCAGTTAACTTTCTTTTTACCCGTATAATGTGCTACTCCTGTGTGGGTAAAGAAAGATCACTTGGGGTTTACTTCTTTAGTTAATGGGTTTAACATCTCAAAGCAATTCAGGCTATGAGAGACGCCATAGTAGAATGGTCCAGAAATTTCAACCTTCTGGGTTTTATAACGTGCACTGACATCACACAACCCAAGGGTGCCTTGGTTTATCCATCACAAAAGTGGTCGCCGTAGCGCGGAACTAAGGGTCTACCTCAGTCTTTTTGTGAGCCTAAGTATTCAATGAAAGTGTAGTTAATGCAAAAATGGTCATACTTAGATCTGTACTTTAACAAAGAGATGCCTCTCTTTTGCTGTTATATACACCTGAAAAAAGGCTTAATGTGGGAAATTTAATAAAGCAAGCAAGAACAAAGACCCCTAAGGCATGGGGTCTTTAGACCAACCGTGCAGGTAACCTGCATGCAACAAGTGTGCTACGAAAGCTCTAGTAAATGTTCACGAAAAATCTGTGCTTGGCTTACTGACTACTGCTATCAAGCCTTATGGACCACAATGTCATGCAAAAGGTGCTGTCACAGATACCAAAGCCAAGGGAGTAAGTAGACTAGGCATTCCGACAAAAGCAAGCATTTTTGAAGAGTAACAAAATCATAGGAAGTGCCAGGCAACTCTACTCTCTGCTCTTGCAGAGAATCAGGGATGCTGTTATGGTACTCTTGGTGGAGTGGCACAAAGAAAAAAAGGGGGAGAGTACTGCTCTTCATAAACATAATTAAAAAAAACAACAAAACAATTGTAACAATGAGAGCTTCACATGCTTACCAGGAAGGAGGCATTATGAAAGTGTTCTTTCTGTCAGGGCCCGAAAGGGGCTATTGAATAGCTTTGTAGATGGTGGCCGCCTGCCACCGTCTCTCGTCTTCCTTTGCCATAGTCATTGCATACAGTGCATTAGCAGTGCGCAGTAACTGTTTAAGCTTTGCAACCTGTCACCAAAGTTGCAAGATCACTTAACTGGGTGGCAGCAGTGCCCTGAGCACTGCATGGGCTAAGATGGACTTAGAGCTTAGGTTTAAAGTTGCGGCTCCATACGCAGAATTTCAATGTCTATTTACATGGGGTTTTATGGCGCATAAGCAACTGTGGCTATCATGCACCAAACACAAATGTTTTGACTTTTGATTCAACATTGTCAAGTGAAGTACACTTAGGGTGTTACAGCAGAGACAAGGATGAAATAAACTATGGTGTGTGCCGAGAAAAAAGTCAAGGTTTATATACCTATTTTTTTACTTTTACCCCGCCACAGTGGCTCGGTGGTTAAGATGCTCAACCACTGAACCAGGGTAGCATGGTTTGATCATGGCCGTGGCAGCCATGTTTGGATTGATGCAGAAAGCATAGCACCCGTGTACTATGCACAGTCAGTACCTGTTAAAGAAGTTAAAGGTGATCGAAATGATCCAGAGCCCTCCCCTACAGTGTCGCTCATAGCCCAAGTTGGTCTGGAATGTATACAGCTGTTGTGCTTTTCGTCCGGTTCGATCATGAGTTCAACCCATAAAGCTATTAATAAAAAATGTAATTCCACTGGCTGCGCGGATGTTTTAATATTCAGACATAGTAGGTCAAAAAATATGACTGAATAAACATGTTTAGTAAATGCTAAGTAATTTAACTGTATATGTATGCAACATTCTCTATTT
The DNA here is from genome assembly GCA_023969395.1 of Amblyomma maculatum. Taxonomy (NCBI): domain Eukaryota; kingdom Metazoa; phylum Arthropoda; class Arachnida; order Ixodida; family Ixodidae; genus Amblyomma; species Amblyomma maculatum. The sequence goes on along the minus strand of JAJIZL010124372.1, from coordinate 420,414 downwards.
AGGCTCTTGGAACGTCTGATCACTGTTAAAAAGGGAGCTGATCAGTATCATGCCTTAGCAAAGGAGCACTATTTAATTATTTGTTTCATGGAAATCTAAGTAAAACCAGATAACCTTGTTGGTGGAAAGTCGTCCTAATAAATGGCGTCGCTGGTCAGCTCCGGACCAGAATGGGGAGACTCGACTATTCCTCCAGTAGGTGCGCTGAATGGAGCTTGTAAGGCCGCGGTGGCCCTTTTTTTAATGTTTCGGCGCGCGCGCCGCAGAAAACGGCGATGGAAGCTTCCCCAAGCTACGAGAAATCTACGCGACCAATTGCGTCATCTCGGCCACCGTGCTGCGCCTCCTCGCCCTCGTCGCCATGCGCGGAGTCAAGCGTGCATCCCCCCGCACGGTCCCGGCCCTCCTCCTTGCTTCTCGCGGGAGGGCCGCCCGTGTTGACCAGGTTCGAGAATGTTCGAGGCTTCTCCTGAAGGCCAAGGGGGGAAGGCATAGCTTTGGCAGGGCTAAGCTGTTTTTCCGTTCCTCCCCCGCTTCTAGAAGGCTCGGCGTTGGCTATTTAAGAGCGCGCCGCGCAGTTACTGACGGTTCTGGCTCTTGTGCTAAGGCTAGTCGTTGATGGAGATAGCGTAGCAGGCAGGCCCCGACTGAGAAGTCGTTAAAAAGAGCGATGCGCGCGTTTTGCTGTTAGTGTTTAGCTCAGTCTCTTTTGTAAAGTATGTCGCCTCTCTGTCTCGTGTGAATAAGTTTTCTGTACCCTGTGCTTCGTGTTCTTGTTATATAAAGTTAATGTTCGTTTTGTTACTACAAGTCCGTTGGCCTTCGTCTCAGTGTGCTTGCGTGTGAACTGCACGTCGCCTGCCGAATCGAGGAGCACCTAGCTTGGAGAGGTGCGGAAGATTTAAAGAAGAAGAACAACCTGCGTGATTTTTACTGGCGCAGCCGACAGTACGATTCGGCAACTGCAGCACTCCGCAAGCCCAGCCCGTTACTCGAGCCGTCGCAACGTTATCGGCGCTCACCGAAGTCTGCCGGCCGTTCAAGGTGGAAGAGCTTCGTCGTGTGCAAGGACCTAGGGACCCCAAGAGGAGACGGTCAGAGGCAGCGGCGAATAGGAGTGCCCACCAGCGAGGAGCGCCGCGGCAAGGAGGGAGCAACCGTTGCTGAGGTGCTGAGATCTCCATGTCGTTCGGGGTAGGAACTTCATCGACGCGTGCAAGGACCCAGGGACCCCCAGCGGTGACGGTCAGAGGCAGCGACGATCGGAAGTGCCCCACAGCGAGGAGCGACGCGGCGAGAAAGGCGGAACCGTTGCTCAGGTGAGCGGGATTTCTTGCGTCCGTTGGTGTGCGTGGCTCGGGCATAAGGAGCGAGAAGTGCGCGGTGTCGACGTGTAGTTAGTTCGGTTAGTAAACATGAACACCAGAAAGCCAGTGTTTTCCGGATGGACCAGAGTGTCCGTAAGAGTCCCCATAGCCTCACTGAGACGGAAGAATTGCGTAACAAAGACGAATAGTAAGGACCTAGCGAAGCGTCGAGAGACAGAGGCGAAAGCAGAGGCTGAATTAGAAATTAGAGAGATGGAAGCCGAGCTGGAAATGAGAAAGATAGCAGCTAAATTGGAAATCGCAAAGATGGAGGCAGAATTGAGAAAGTACGAACTGGTAACTCAAAAAGCGATAGCTGAAGCTCTAATTGTACCAGCAGAGGTCGAGCTATTAGAAGACAAATGCCCCTCGGACGCCAAATTGAAGCAAGTGAAGTAGAAGAAACTACAAGGAGCGTTTCGAAAGAGCGGCCCCGAACAGCACATGTAGGGAGCGTGTCGGGTGACGAAGCCGCAGGGTCCGACGCAGCAGCGAGCGATCCGGCGGAGACGACCTTTGCCGAGGAGAGAAATTCGGTCGGCGTGTGCGGCGCGTCGCCGGCCAAGGAAGTAAAGAACGTCAAAACAACTGCGGAAGCTGTAGCTACAGAAGTGCTCGCGTGTGATCAAATTAGCGAAGGCGTCAGCGGTCAGCCAGGTGCGCCGGAAGGCGCGCGGCAGCAGAAGACCGAACTAAAACTCGCTGTAGACGAGGCATTCGAAGAGCGTAAAGCTGCCGCGTGTTTACAAACTGATCCTGACGCGTTTAATGTAGGAAATGCGGGCGAAACAGTGGCACCGGGCGCGAGCGCTTATCAAGAACAGGGCGCCATAGTTAATTCAGTGACAGTGGACGCGAGTGATGCGATCGGCGGGACCAGCAATCTTACGTTGACCGCTACAGATGCGGTTTGTAGGGAAGAAGTCTCAGCAGCTCTCGCGGACATCAAAGTAAGCACCGCAACAGTCGCGGAAGTGGCCGCCGCGCGCACTCTTGAACCCGAGACGCTCAATAAAGGGACGAGTCCCCCATTCGAAGGCGAGTGTTTAGCATGCTGCATTTTTGCAGACCTACACGAACCGCATAATACCGCGCCCCTCCCTAGTTCTAACGAGTGTAGAGATGGAATAAAGTCTCCACTTGTGCCTGAGCAGCGTAGCGCCGGCGGGCGTGAGCGGTCCTGCTCGCCTGTGCATGAAAGTGTGTGCGCTCGCGAGCACGAAGTGACAAGCGAAGCGCGCGAAGAACACTTGCCGGACTTGACCACATATAATGTGTGTGGACCACCAGGACCTGGGACCTATCATGAACGTTTTGCATGCTGTGCAGTGACTGTGCGCGAGAGAAGTGCTTTTGAACTTTGTGCTTGTGAGCTTTCTGCACCAGGAACTGCGACCAACTTTGAATGTCATTCGTGCCACCCTGAGACTGTGAGCAAAGGGAACAGTGCATGTAGACCGTGTGTCAGCGGACGAAGGGCCGCGGCCTTTAGTGTGTATTCGGTTTGGCTGGGCAAAAAGGCCCAGCAATCCTCTTATGGTGGGGCGTGTAAGGCCGCGGTGGCCCTTTTTTTAATGTTTCGGCGCGCGCGCCGCAGAAAACGGCGATGGAAGCTTCCCCAAGCTACGAGAAATCGACGCGACCGATTGCGTCATCTAGGCCACCGTGCTGCGCCTCCTCGCCCTCGTCGCCATGCGCGGAGTCAAGCATGCATCCCCCCGCACGGTCCCGGCCCTCCTCCTCGCTTCTCGCGGGAGGGCCGCCCATGTTGACTACGTTCGAGAATATTCGAGGCTACTCCAGAAGGCCAAGGGGGGAAGGCATAGCTTTGGCAGGGCTAAGCTGTTTTTCCGTTCCTCCCCCGCTTCTAGAAGGCTCGGCGTTGGCTATTTAAGTGCGCGCCGCGCAGTTACTGACGGTTCTGGCTCTTGTGCTAAGGCTAGCCGTTGATGGAGATAGCGTAGCAGGCAGGCCCCGACTGAGAAGTCGTTAAAAAGAGCGATGCGCGCGTTTTGCTGTTAGAGTTTAGCTCAGTCTCTTTTGTAAAGTGTGTCGCCTCTCTGTCTCGTGTGAATAAGTTTTCTGTACCCTGTGCTTCGTGTTCTTGTTATATAAAGTTAATGTTCGTTCTGTTACTACAAGTCCGTTGGCCTTCGTCTCAGTGTGCCTGCATGTGAACTGCACGTCGCCTGCCGAATCGAGGAGCACCTAGCTTGGAGAGGTGCGGAAGATTTAAAGAAGAAGAAGAAGAACAACCTGTGTGATTTTTACTGAGCTCCTCTGCAACTTGCTTCTGCTCTAGCCACTGGCATTAGAGCTTCAGCGCTCTTGTACGATCAGTCGAGAAGCACTGATCCGGGCAGGCACACAACGTTAAGTCTTATGCAAGGCATCTGGCCATGAACTAGGATGGCCGGTGCGATTTTTGTCGTGGCATGTGGCGCACAGTGGTAGACTCAGAGTTATAATAGCTGTACGTAGGTCACGTCGCTCGCGAAGAGCCATCTGAACATATGCCCTGAAAACCCTATTAAACTGTCCTACAAGTCCATTGGCTTAAGGGTCATGAACTGAGGAGTAGCAGTTACGTATACCCCCAAGGATGATAATTGTGGTCCGTGATCCGACACTATCTCTTCAGGGTAGCATTTGTGAAAAAATGTACCTAGAAGCAATTCTTGAACTGTGGCAGTTGTGAAAGAAGCCTCCGGCCATTTACTGTAATAGTCAATGAGAGTTATTGCAAAGCGACATTTACTTGGAGCTTAGTCGAAACGCCCCACGATGTCAATAGCGGGCTTATCCCAAAGCTTGTCTGGCAAAGCAACAGGTTGCAGAGAAACAGTAGAGACCTGTACAATAGCAGCACTGCTGGAGGAATCATTTTCGACTTTCTGCACTTCACTGAAACGATCAGACGACTTGCAGACAGATTCCAAATGGCCCACTTTGCCGCACCGACGACACTTTCGTTTGCGAGATTGCCATGTGGAGTCGTTCGCCAAGTGGGCAGGAGAACCGTAGCGACAGCACGAACGCTCTGGAAGTGCAGATGAAGATTTACATACGTGGCAACTGCATTTAATGCAAGGGACCTGAGGGACCCTTTCTGATGTGCACTCGCATCCCACGCGCTGTACTAGAGCGACCTCTTCTGACAGCTCCTTTGCTTCACCGGAAGCTTGCTGGCACTGTCTAGCAAAGGCCAGGGCGAGCGACAGTCAAGAAGGAAATGAGGAAATGACGTTCACTGAAATAGTGACTAATGATGATGTAGTCCGCGAAGCTCCCAAAACCGCAGTCGCCGACAAGGCTGCGAAGGGCAGCAATGTACTCATATGCTATCTCTCCGGCAGTTTGTACTCGGCGGTGAAAACGGTGGCGTGCGGCGATCACATTTACGGGTAGAGCGTCGGCAGTATAGAGATAGCATCGTCACCGGAGTGTGAGGCAGCAGCGGTAGGCGCTGAAGGAGACGACAGCGACATTGTGTAGAAACTTCGCTGGCAGGATAGCCCTCTCCGGTTAGCAGAAAGTGTGGAGGTATATAGTGGAGGCACCAGACGCCAGCCTGTAGTTGTGGAACGCCAGCTCCCATTACTCCCACGGAAGGACGGTGGCGGCTGAAGACCCGAAAAGCTCATGATGGACGGTCAGCAGTCCACGCTGAGGTCCTGGTTTAAGCTAACATCCTCGTCGCCAGACTCCCGTGGCAGCTCGGAACGCGTGCGAACGTACCTCGTATGGGATCCGTATTTTTCAGCGCCGGGATTTCATATTTCGCCTCGGATACTCACCCATTTTTGTGAGCAAGCCCGTGAAGGTGTAAGGATTCACCTGACACCTTATTTGCCTTCATCCAACCGACCGCCGGTCGACTAGGACCTCATCTTTGACCCGCCACGAAGCAACCGAGCTAAGCTTAACGCTCGTCGTAGCACCGCTTTGTCCGCAGCGCAGAGCTGCGTCTCACGCTGCCCCTGCGGCCGCTGAGCCATCGCCGTAGCTGCTGTAGCCTCGAAGACGTCGACATGGAGAACCAAGTCGACGGTACGCCCATCACTTCAGAAGAATTTGATGACGACCACCGCTGGACCCGAATTGTTAAGGCCCAGTGTTCGGCCTACCCTAGAGGAGACGCTACTCCTCAAAGCGACCCCCACAAGTCCGTCATAGTGCCCCCGCCATCACTGAAGACTCCCAGATTACGTCACGATGTCCCTCTACCTCGGCTTCCACAAGAAGACTACAAGATCGTGTTCCGCCCCGGCGGCGGCCTCGACCTCCGCACCACTACCAAAGGGGCTCTCATGACCTCACTTTGTGCCATCGCCAAAGTTGACTATGCCACCGCCCGTGCCAAGGATCGCGTACATATCAACCCATACAACAACTCATTCACTGTTAGTTCACCCTCAGACTAACGCACCCGGTTATATGTCCGAACCTCTGAGCTGCGTCTCGCAACCAATTCGTACCCCCTGCGCGCTTATGTTGCCGCTCCTGACAACGCTCTCCGCGGTGCAATCTACAACGCCGCGGACAAACAAGAGGAGATCATAACAGACCTTCAAGCTATGAACCCCAGCAACACCTACGCCATTGCCGATGCAAGACAGATGGGACGTACGCAGTCCATTGTGATCACCTTCGTCGGCACAAAAGAACTATCCCGCACCGTGATATTCACTGCGGCCTTTTTATCTGCCACCCTTTCCGCCGCAAGGCCGAAGCCTGCACCAATTGTTGGAGCTACGGCCATCGCTCCGACGTATGCACCCAGCCCAGATCCGGACGCTGCACTCGCTGCGGAGCCGTGCACGAGATTCGGGAGCCCCCCGACTGCACACCTAAATGCATCTTGTGCCAAGGCACTCATGTCACGGGATCCCGCCCGTGTGGACTTCGCTACGCGCGGACCGGTTCCTCTCCAACCAACTCCAGCCTTAAGTCAATGTCATCCACCCCACCGCAATCAAAACCCTCCACCGAAGACTCCCGCCCATCTAGACCCCGCCAGCGGTCCAACTCCCGGACCCGCCAAGAACGCAGTCCCCACCACCGCTCCGTCTCTTTTCCGCCACCGCCCAGTCAAGACACCTCATCGACTTCTTCCCAGGTGAGCCGGCCTTTGCAGCCTCCCACCCCCGACCCCAAAAAAGAAGAGCTCAAAGCTCAAGTCGCTGCCTAAAACAGGGAGATTACCCTGCTAAAACAACAGCTGCAAGCGTTGTTAGGGCACCCCCAACTCCCCAGCCCTTCTCCACAATGCCCCCCACCACCTGTCACTCAAAAGCCCCGGCTGCCCCTACCCGCCCCCAAGTCCATCTCCTCCAATGCTCCCTCCCGCGCCACCTCCCCTTCCCGCACCCCTCCACAAAAGAGGCGATCACCAACCAGCCCACATCCACCCCGGAGGTGGAGGCCGCAATCCGCCACACAGCCTCGTTTCTTGATGCCCATGAGCAACGCCTCATGGCCGCAATTTCTACCCTGCGTACCAACGCGCAGAATGGATGGAACAAATTAACGAACGCGTAGCCAGAATTTAGGCCCGCCAGAGTGCCCACGAAGCCGAACTTGCCCAGACGACCCTAATGGTTTAATCCCTCCTCCCCTCCTCCTCATCTCCCAACCCCCCTGCACCAGCAGGGGCACCCAGGCCTTGTGATGGCCAGACACCCCTCACGCCTTAATTTCTGGCAGTGGAACTGCCGTGGTTTCCGCGGAAAGCGGAACGCGCTGCAGATTCACCTCCAGAACATCCCTCCCTCCGAGCTCCCCGCTTTAATCGCCCTCCAAGAAACTTTCTCCCCAGTTAAGCTGCGGGACTTCACTGCTTCCATACTCCTTCCGCATCCCCCCGAACATTGCCACTCTGGTTCATCGCAACTACACGGCGACAGAGCATCCTCTCGACGTTCCAGAGTGCACGCACCTTTTCCTAGAACTCCTCCCCCGGCGGCAACAGGATGCCAGTCTCTTTGTTCTTAATGTCTACAGCCCTCCTCGTACACCTTCAGCTCCTCTCCTCTTCCTTCTACGCAAAGCCCTTTCTCGCGCACATCGCAACGCGCTCCTCATTCTTGGGCATTTCAATGCAATCACGTCAGCTGGGGTTATCCCGGGAACAGTAGGAAAGGTCTCGCGCTGTGGACATTCATCCAGAACGAACAGTTATCCGTCCTTAATGATTTTTCTGACCCAACCCGCATCGGCTCCAGCGTCCAACGCAACACTAATCCGGACCTTTCCATCTGCAAAAACGTCGTGGACGCAGCGTGGACGAACACCGGAGTCTTTCTCGGCAGCTACCACTATATCCTGTCCATCTCTTTCTCTCTTCCTAGCCTATCCTCCCGTCAGCGTCTGAGCCAGGTAGTCGACTGGGATCGGTTCCACTACTCACGGCAACATGCCCCCACCTCCATCTCAGACCTTTCTCAATGGACTTCCACCTTGCTCAAAGATGTTTCATACGCCATCTCTACCGTCCCTACCCCTCCTCACTCCTCCACGGCTGACAGCCGCCTCCTTCACCTATGGGAGGCGCATCATTCCCTGCACCGCCGCTGGCTTTCACAAAAACGCAACGCCTTGCCCGCCTGGGTATGGAAATTGAGGAGCACTGCTCATACCTCACCAGGCGGCAGTAGGGCCAGACATGCGACCGCATGGCCGGTAACCTCGGGCTGAGGGATACGTGGGCGCTCCTACGTGTCCTCCTTGACTCGTCGCATACCAAGGCCACGCAACGCAGGGATGTGACGCGCCTCCTACAATCCTCACCGCTATCCGATTCCGATTTCCTTCTTGCACTCCGAGATTGCTATCTCTGCACTTCCCCTCCGTCCCCCCTCCCTTACATCGGCACCATTAATTCTGCGCTTGACGCAGATATCACTTTGGAGGAGGTTTGTGCAGCGCTACATAAGCTCCGCACCACTTCCGCACCAGGAGCAGACCAAATTTCTAACAAGGCCCTCCATAACCTGGACACATCATCCCTAGAGGCCATTACGGACCTCTTTAATAAACATTGGCACGAAGGCACTCTGAATTCTGAGTGGACCCACGCTAAGGTGACCTTCATTCCCAAGCCCGGCAAACCCATAGACATTCAAAATCTCCGTCCTATTTCCCTCACCTCTTGTCTCGGTAAGCTCTTTGAGCACGTCGTTCTAGACTGCTTACAGAGCTTCCTCGAGGACAACCATCTTTTCCGCAATTCGATGTTCGGCTTTCGCCCATCCCTCTCTACACAGGATGTCATGCTCCAGCTCTCCGAAGAGGTCTTTCACCCTCTTCACGCCAAGCGCACTCGCGCGATCATGGCACTGGACTTGACGAAATCATTTGATAATGTCTTCCATACTGCCATCCTAGCCGCCCTTTCTACCCTTAATGTGGGTTTCCGAATCCATAGTTACATCAAGGCTTTTCTTGCCCATCGCATGGCTGAGATCTCATTCGGCACCCTCTCCTCTCCCGCTTTCCCTCTTGGAAATCGAGGTAACCCCAGGGTACTGTTCTCTCCCTCCCTTCTCTTCAACATCACCCTTTTCCCTATGGCACGTGCTCTAGCTATCATTCCCAACCTCTCCCATGCTTTCTACGCTGATGATATCACCCTCTGGGTGACTACCGGCAATCTTGGTAAGATGGAAGCCGCTTTCCAGGAGGGCGCTAAAACGGTCGCCGATTATACTCGCACGGTCGGGCTAGCTTGTTCCCCGTCCAAGCTGGAGCTCCTGCTCCTCCTGGCTCGAGACATAGTTAAAACCTCATCTTCTAACCTTAACGTCACTATCGACGGACATCCCATCCCTTCTGTCTCTTGCATCCGTATTCTCGGTCTCTTTCTCCAATCAAATGGCAAACACACTACTGTCCTTTCCCGCCTTACTACCACCGTCCAGCAGATGGTACAGCTGATCCGACGGGTCGCTAACCGACACTACGGCATGCGCGAGCACGATCGACCTCCGTCGTCTTGTTCACGCCTTTGTGCTAAGCCGCCTTGTCTACTCCCTCCCCTACCTTTTTCTGTCTCGTACCGAGGAAGACAAGGTCAACTGTCTCATCCGCCAAACCTATAAGTTGGCTCTAGAGCTTCCCACTTCCACCCCCACTTCTGGTCTACTGGTGATGGGCGTCCACAATACTCTTTCAGAACTTGTGCAGGCCCATCGCGTGGCACAACTCGATCGTTTATCTCGCACCACCCCTGGCAGAGCCCTTCTTACTTCCTTTCGCTTGACCCCTGTCTCCCCTATCTGTGTCACCCATCCCTTGCCCAGCTCCCTCTTCTCCATGCTCACTGTCAAGCCCCTTCCCAAGAACATGCACCCTGAGCATCATGCCGCTCGCCAATCTGCCCGCGCCTCCACCCTCTGGTGCAAGTACGGTACACGGTCTGACGCCGTGTATGTTGATGCGGCACCCTACCTTTCGCATCTCGCTTATGCCCTGGCCACTGTCTCTAATACACGAGCCTCCCTCTCCGTCGCCACTATCCATGCTCTCACTTCCACTGCCGCAGAGGAAGCAGCCATCGCACTCGCCATTATCAGCACACCAGCCCTGTTCATATTTAGCGACCCTAAGACCGCAGTCCGCAACTTTGCAAAGGGTAGAATCTCTTCCTCTGCGCTCAATATCCTTAAGCACTCCCCCTCCCCCTTCTCGATCTATCCAACTCTTGGGCTCCGGCTCACGCGGGGCACCCTGGAAATGAGGCGGCAAATTCTATCGCTCGCGAAATGACCCACCGAGCTGGCCCCCTCCACCCCGGGATGGACACACGTGACTCCCTCCTCACCTTCCATGACATCACCCTCCACTACCGCAACTCCCGAGTATCCCTCCCTCCCCCTCACAAGTCCCTATCTAAAATCGAACAGAATACGTGGCGCCATTTACAGGCCCACACTTTCCTCTCCCCTGCACGCCTTACCCTTATTCACCACGGTGCCTTCTCGCCCCAATGCACGCTTTGCAGCTCTCCCCGAGCAGACTATGCTCACATTCTTTACTCTTGTCCGGCGCACGTTCCCCCCGTGCTTCTAGATGGCGGTTGAAGCAGGCGGACACGCGTCACTTCAGCTCCGCAAATTTTGACCGATTTCACCGGACCAACGCTTTTTCGCCACCGGATTTCATTCGGAACTGGAAGACATCAAGTGCTGGATCCCCTGGATGCCATATTTCAAGCGGTAGGACCATTTTTTCGGATCTTTACCGGACTTGAAAGTTCCAAAGCGGGCGCCAGCCCGCTAACCCTGACGGGACGCCCAGCACGACATCGGGAGAGAATGGGACGCTAGGCTTATTGACCACGGCGGCGCCTAGCACCGACTCTTCTTCAAAGGGAGACCATATGGCAGGGCCAAGCCAAGCCCCAAGTGCGTCGCCACAACCACCAAATGCCCTCCTTGACGAATTCCAAGGGATGGATGAAGACGACTTTGGAGACGCCGAGTCAGGAAGCGAAGACGGAATGCCGTCAGATTCCTCATCGGAGCGCGTCGGGTACAACAACGATGCCAGTTGGGAGCTTGTTCAATCCAAGCGCCAGAAAAAAAAAACTTCAGAGACAAGGACAACGGAAAAGCACGGGAACCGGCCCGGACGCCCAACCTCATGATCGAAAATCACAGGGTAATGCGACCGGCTGCAACAAGACCGGAGAGGTGGAGCAGAGGAGGCCTAGGCGAAGACTGCCGCCACTCCCCAAAAATGACATCAAAATAATTTTTCGACCCAAGAAAGGACTCATGGTGAAATCACTCACCACACACCAAGTAGCGCGCGCCGTTATCATGGCGTGCGGCCAACAATGCAAGGACGAGGACATACTTGTAAGGCTTCGCACAGGATCAAATATCATTATCGTTAGCACCCCACATGAAGAAACGGCTCACCTGGTGCGGCGCATTACCCGCCTTAAGTTCGCCGGAAAGTCGTACGAGGTCAACGCTTACGTGGCAGCTCCGGAGGACGTCTTTCGCGGCGTAATTCACGGTGTTGACCCAGGTACGTCTCCCGAAGAGCTGAAAGCACACCTACGAGTCAGAACTCAAGGAGTAACCATTCTCCAGGCAAGGATGCTTGGAAAATCCAAGACCGCCGTGATCACGTTCGACGGCCCGATCTTGCCGAAATTCGTAATATACTACGGAGGTGAACTACCGTGCTACCAGTACCGCCCCACGAGGCAAGTGTGCTACGTCTGTTTCCAGCAAGGACACCGCTCCGACGTGTGCCCCACACCGGACATTATTGTGTGCGGACTGTGCGGAGATAAAAATCCGACGAAAGACCATGTGTGCGAGCTCAAGTGCCTAATATGCGGTGAGGCACATCGCACCGGATCCAAAGAGTGCCCCGAGAGACTGAAAAAAGCAAGACCAAAGCCCAGCGGGGAAAGAGGGCGCAGTGGCCAACGCGGGCGACCACGCAAGCGATGGTTCAGCTCAGAAGGAGAGACCTCAAGGAGCCGATCAAGGTCCAATTCCTTCCCACCTCTGTCGCCGGCCGGTTCACAGGAGGGGAACAAAGAAGAAAAGCAGAAAACGAAGCTTTCCCAGAAAGGCGGCAGCAAGGTAAGCTGGGCATCTACCATTGATCCGCACTCGGTAGAAAATAGTAACACAAACAATACAAACAACAAAAATATTCCTGTCAAAGAAGCTAAAGACGCGAGCAGTGATGCACTCAGACGCGAGCTTGAACTCGCGAGCTTGAACCGACCATTGTAAAAAGTGGACGAAGTCGACGGAGAAGACTCTTGTGGATACAACAAGCAGACATCTCTGAAGACGTCCAAAAACCGCCAAATAATATAGGACTAAATAAAGTTTTTCCTCCTCCTCCTCCTCCTCCCCCCGTCTCCTGGCAAATAAACAGTCCGCAGCTGTGGGAGGCTGCGTTGGCCAGCTCGGAGCCGCATATTCAACAGCGGCTTACGACCTGGGCAGCGGAAGTCGCCGCCAGGCGTGACATGGAGGCCACGACCAGCAGCCGGAAGGCCACCCACGAAACGGCGGCAACATATTTACTTTTTTAAATTTTTTTTGGCCTTCACTGAATAAAGGTTGTACCACCACCACCTCGTCGCCAAAATATGTAGTATCTTACATGACAGGAACGCAGCTGTTTTTTCTTACTGCGCGCGTGCAACACTTCGTCTTTACCTCACAACTCACAACACAAAATAACTCATGCGTACCAATAGCAATAATTAACACCGCCGCAACAAAATTAACGGCTTTAAAGCTATGACAACGAGCAGATTTCACACAGATGAAACACCGCTCGACTACGGTCTTAGTACCACGGTGGTACAGAGCACTTGCAGAGCGCCATTTTAAACGGAAACGCGCATCCATTGACGTCATCATGCATGGGTCACGTGAGTGTGACGTATTTCCGCGCATGGCAGCAAGTAAAACGTGTGTGGGGTCGGCTGCTGCCACGGGCGTGACTCCAGCCTCGGCCTTTTTCTTCCTCCATGCTAGAGTCTATCCATGCCATTCCCAATGCATTGGAGAAAGTTTGGCAGAAGTGACGTCAAAATTTAGGGTTAGCCAAGTCGGGCCATTAGCAACGGCGACGCTGTTGCTATGAAAACTCGGCCCACTAGCAACAACGTTGCTAAGGGCCCTAGGTACGTGAGCGTCGCGGAGAAAGAAAATGCGGAGTCTAAAGGAGGACAAATGTTGCAGCGTCAGGTCGCGGCGCGGCCGCGCCGGCTTCAAAAAAATGACGTCAGGGCCTCTCCTAATAGAAGCGTTTCGGGGTAGCTCGGCTGGAAACGCTGATTGGTGGACACGCCGCGGCCTGGCGTGACGTTTTTTGCGTCGGGCTCGATGCATAACCGGACGTGACGTAGTCAAAAACTGGGTTTGCTTGTTTTTTTCGTCCCTAGACGCTCTAGGGAATCGCTAGGTGCCCCCCCCCCTCCGCTCTGGCAACGCGCGCGATTCCGGCATTCGGTTCGTGGATCTCGCTGCTGCATGGCTGCGGCGCGTTCGGTCACCGAGGTGCTCGACGATGGCGGGCCTGCGCGTTTACGTGAATGCGCTTTCAGCAGGCCGATCCGTTCTGTACGTTGGGCGGAATGACGTTGATAATGGCGACGACCTGCGGGAGATCGCAAGCACCCTCAAGGTAAGTATAAATTGCGCAAAATTGTCTCGCATTTTGTTTATTTATAAGTGCTGTGTCGCTTGTCTCTCCCCACGTGCTTCCAGGACCTCGTGCAGCAGCAGCTCGTGGCATGGACGCTCCTTGTGTTCAAAAAAAAAAAAATACGTCACGGCTATGGAGACCTCCACGAAAACTCCGAACACCTCCGACGCTGCATGGTTATACGCAAAAAAACAATACACACAAAAGAGAATTGAACCAGGACGTTAAAACAGATGATGCGCTCGCTGCCAACTGCCAGTTTTTTTGGGTACGAAGAAGAAGAAAGCTTCACGCAAAACGTGTGGTTGCGATATGAAGAAAAAGTAAACAAAAGATTCAGAAAAAAGAAACGAAAATGAAATGAAAATAATGACAAATTAGATCTAACTTTTTGTCACATTGTCCAAACGTCTTGTCAAATTGTCCAAACGGAGAAGTATAATCTCTTTGCTGTTGACCGTCTTGTGTGTGTATTGTTATTTTGTGTATAACCATGCAGCGCCGGAGGTCTTCGGAGTCGTATAGCCAACTAGCCCGCTCGCAAGTACCACTGAGCTCCACGAAAACATCCGCCGTCGGCACCTAACCGCTGCCTGACTGCTATGCTGAGGCACACGTCTGCCGTGCGCATTCTCAACCCTGATTGAGGAGCAAGAACACAGATTTCTTTCTCGAAAGTTCTGTCATATGTTGCGCATTCATCAAGTCGCTATGTTCACAATGCAACTTTTTTCTACCCTTTTACAGCACCGTTTCCTGTATGCTGCGAAGAGGCCGAGGATTTTCTTTGTACGCAGCAGCCCATGTCAGGGATAGCGGCATCGATCAGCTCTACAAGATCATCGCCGCAACCCTCGTAAATGTCTGCAGTGGAAGCATCGCTACAGCATCCAGGGCAGCGCAACCAGGCGCTGTGTACGACGTAGTGCACCACTGTTGACGGTGCACGGCAAAGGGCCACGGACGAGTGCAGGGCGTTGTGTTCGCCACGCCGTCACGTCGCTGCGCATCCAAACGGCCCTTTTCAGGGCCGCCCCAATGTTTCCTGGCAGCCCGCAGACCTGCACATCCCGTACTCCTCTTCCCTCTCTATGTTTGACGTGGCTTCGTATCAATCGCCGCGACCACCAAAATAACTTGCGCGATATAGGCCTCTTTACCAGGCTATACGTAAATACACGCATGCATAATCGTGTCAAATTTGATTTAATAAAGTGCTACAGGGCTTATTACCTGCTTCCCTCACGCATCCTTCCGAGTCTTCGTGCAGCAGTTGCAGAACACGTGGCAAGCGTCACTCTGCTGCCGCGACGAAAGCTAACTAAGCCTTATACAACAGGGTTAACAGCTGGAGTATTCTCAGTGTGGTGCGGCTTTGTTCAGCGATGTTAATGGAAGTATCGACATTTTATATAACAACTGCATAATCGTCTTGAATATTGCTTCATAAAGTACTGTACTGCTTAATTCCCACTTACCTCGTGCATTCCACAGCTGCTGCAGCTAGCACGTGGCCAGCGTCGTTCTCTCCAGTGCTGACGACAAACTATAGGCTTCGTGATAGCCTGCAATATACAGCGCGGCTTTGTGCCGCTGTGTATTTTTATTTTATAAATGCATCACATTTCGAAGGTTATAGTCATCATCCAAGGATCACTTAACTCGAGAGCACAGGAAAAGGCAGAAGTGTACGCACCTGGATTCGATGCCATGTACAACGCCGTGTTTTTTTTTTCTTTTACGAAAGCATCCGACGCGCTAGGCGTCCTAGACAAGGTTCAAGTGCAGTGTGTCTTTGTATAGTAACCATGCATGGGGTGAGCGGTTGCCATGTTCTCAGTTAACTTTTGTTTGCTGTTTCTTAAATAAAAATTGTCATTGGTCTCTATGTCTGTCACTTTGTTAAAGAGCTGCTCTGGCCCAACCACGTACGTAGCGATGGATTGCACCGCGGCAGTATGGCTTTGTTCCAAGTTTAACAAAACAGTTGAGGCCAAATCATGTGGTTTCTACGTGGACATAGACCACCAGCCACCGCGGGTTCGAGCGTCGCGCGAGCCGAAGCCCCGATCAGCCGTCACCACGCGCTCACTGAAACACCGCAGCGCGCACTCAATCTCCACCGGGAGGGGAGCACTGCGCTGCAAGGACACAAACCTCCAAGTTCACAAAGGAGACGTTTATTGAAACGCCATCCTCCAGCGGCACACACACACACACACACACACACACACACACACACACACACACACACGCACGCACACACACGCACATACACACATATACAAAACGCACATACAAACACACTCAGTCACCGTGTCAAGGGAGCGCGCGAGGAGCAAGGCTCCCCTGCGCGCACGATGTGACACGGGGTTCGCGCCGCAAGCACGCAAAGGCGTGCTGTGATCTCTCTCTCGCAGTGACCAGAGGGTTCCTTTGAGAGAGAGTGGGCAACCACCTCAAGGTACGCCTGTCGCGGATCGTTGGATCACGATCGACAGGCTCGAGCTGTGCTCTCAGGTACGACCCGGAGTGGACGAACTCGAGTACACGCCGGTCTGCGCGGACAAAGGCCAGCAGACAAGAACAGTTGCGTACGCACCTTACGATGTCTCGGAGGGGTCTCTCTCTCAGCTCCGCTCGGACAGTCACGCGAGCGCGGCCGTCGAAGCGGTGCCGTGTTCCCGCCAAAAGGCGCCAATTTGAACAGCCACTGGGACGCCAGGGCGGAGCTGTGGCCCGAACGACAGTGACAAGTCGTCCGAGCCTCTCTCCGCCGCCTCAGGCGGCAGAAAGGGAATGAGAACAACTGAGAAGCGGGCGGCGGCCGCGCAAAGGGCAGCCGCAGCAAGCCCGAATCCCACAATCAAAATCAGAAATGACCACTTCCAACTTGGATATTGGCCCCCAGTCAACAATTTGGAGTCCAATTCAATGGCAACAGTTCAGCTCTGTGCCAACATTTCGTACGATTAACGGAGTCGAAATTGTGGAAATGGCATACATTTGTGAACATCAAACAAACATGCTCCACATCCAATTAACATGTCATGCAATGCTAATATAAACGCTCAATATTCTATCAGGGAACTCTATGCAATCTGCTAGACCATGGAGCACACGTTCGTAGAGATATTTTCATGAATTACCAGCACTCGCAAAGGTATTGGAAATAATTGAATCAAGTCCCATCCAAGGAATCAGATGAACAGTAACAAAAACAAATCATCCTTTATATATTTTGTTTACTACCTCAATAAAGAGTATTAGGCACACTTCTGCTGAATTTGTACATAAATGACAGAATTCATATTGACAACAGTGTTCAGCTCATCATGTATGCTGATAATAGTGTGTTTATTACTGGCTTTCATCTCAATGAGACTGTTTTACATTGAAATTATTTACTTGAAAAATCGTTTGCCTGGTCCAATTTTATGAAGAAATAAACACAGAAAAACTATTTTGTTTTGAGCCTGAAATAAGAAAATGCTGTAAGAGATGGCTACCGATCTATAATAAGAATGTTGACCTTGTAGAAACTCGCATAAGTCTTAGTGTGAATTCTTTTTCATTTGAGATAGAAAATTCTGATAAACAACACTGCAAAAAAAATTCTTCAATGAGTGAGCTTTATCTTGATGTGGTACTGCCCTTGCCTTTAATTATGCAAGTCCCCACAGATCAGGTATGGCAGTTTTATGTGGGCAAGCACCACAAGAGCAAATATCAACAAAATAATAATTCTCAGTAAATTAAATGTGTGTTTCTTACATAACCAATACTGACCGCCGGTTGACGACATGACACCTCCTTGCAGAATACAGTATAAGTATCTTTAACTATGAGTACCACTTGTTGCCTGTTTACTATTTTTCTTGGCAGGACAGTAAAAGCTTTCTTTACTCGATGGCACTGCTGCAATTTAGAGCCACTCCGTTTTTAACTCAAAACTCCAACCTCTGGTTTCTCCCGCACTTTCAGACTTGGTGCAACCTGAAATCAATAAAACACAATTTAATGGTCTCACTGAATGAACTTAAACAGTGTACTGTGATAGTCAGCACTTCAGCCATCGACATGCACCTGTGCGTTGTGCGACGAAGACAAAGAAGAAGTACGCTGGGCTCGCCGTTGCAAGGTCCTGTCCTCACAGCTCTCCATCTGAGCGTCAATAAACGCCCTATTACAATTGGTGGAGGTGCTGGGTACGATCCCACCCAAACTGGAACTGCGAAGCCGTACACTACCCTCTACGACCGCCATGCAAGACGAGTCCACTTCGACGCTGCCGGCCGTTCCACCCACGATCATGTGTGCTGGCGTCGTGCGCCAGCGTGACCCTTGACTGTTCAGCGGCACGGCCGATCAAGATGTCGACGACTGGCTGTCATCGTATGAAAGAGTAAGCAGCTACAACAAGTGGGATGACTCATACAAGCTCAGTAACGTCATATTCTATCTGACGGACGTGGCGAACCTCTGGTTTCACAACCATGAGGCTGACCTGTCATCTTGGTCGACATTTAAAAAGAATTTCGCGGAAGTGTTCGGCCGCCCGGCAGTGCGTAAGCTTCGTGCCGAACAACGTTTACACGATCGTGTTCAGCGCGCTGATGAGACCTTTACCAGCTACATAGAAGACGTCGTTGATCTCTGCAAACGAGTCGACCCGGCCATGCCGGAAGCAAACAAAATCCGCTATATCCTCGAAGGCATTTCTGAGGACGCCTTCCAGATGCTGGTAGCGAAAGATCCCACCAGCGTTACTGAACTCGTGAAGCTTTGCCAGAGCTACGACGAGCTCTGCAAGCGGCGCGCTTCTAGGCGCCGCTCCAGTGTGTGCGACGAAGGCGTATCCACATTAGCCCTGGGTGGTTCGCCAACTTCTGAAGGGAGCCCGCTGAATCAAAAGATCAAAGATTTTATTCGTGAAGAGGTCGCACGTCAGATCTCACTCCTTCCCCATTTTCAAGACTCGGGCCGCCTCGTTCCTGAACTGGCTCCATCTTTGGCCCCTGCTATACGCCGTGTCGTGCAAGAACACGTCGCTGATGTCTTGCCGTCCAACCCCGTGGTTCCGCCTGTGACGGCACCTCTCATGTATGCCCAAGTAACGGCTAGGCCACCACCTTCGCCCACGTCTGGCTCCTATGTGCAGGTCCCTGCCTACCGTTCACCGCCGCATGCTGAGCCTTCGTTTCAAGCCCCACCCTCAAGGTTCCGCCCACATCCTATGAAACCTTGGCGTACTACGGACAACCTTCCGATTTGCTATGCCTGCGGTCGGCCGGGCAATGTTGCGCGCCTTTGTCGCCAGCGCCTCCAACCTTCACAGCCTGACATTCGACTTTACCCGTACGATACCGACTCACGCTCGCAAATGATTCCGCCCGGTTCTCAATTTGTCCCACAAGATCGCCAAACCTATACCACTCGTCGATCACATTCTCCTCGGCGCCGATCGCTTTCTCCAATGCAGCGACGTTCTACCAGCACCGTTGAGGGAAACTAACAGTCGCAGTTCCGGGGGCAAGAACTGCGCTTGTTTCGAATTCCTCAAGTCCTCCATGTCGTCCCGCTAATGTTATCAAAGTTTCTGTAGAAGGCGCCACAGTTCTCGCTCTCGTCGATACCGGTGCAGCCGTCTCCGTCATCAGTGAAGCGCTCTGCCGTCGAATTCGCAAAGTGACCACTCCGATTTCCGACTTTTCGCTCCGCACCGCCTCATCACAGCACATTCACCCCTCCGCATCTTGCACAGCCCGTGTGCTCATTCAAGACGTCTTGTACCCCATCGAGTTTATTGTTCTGCCGAACTGCTCGCATGATATCATCCTCGGATACGATTTTCTATCGACTCTTCAAGCCGTTATTGACTGTGCTCGTGCGCAAATTGCCTTCGCCCCCCTCTGTGATGCCCCCTTCTGTGATACCCCTCCCCGAACTGCAAAACTTCTCGTCGCCCATGACACCGACATTCCTCCGTTTTCTGCTGCCCTCGTACCATTGTCTTGTGAGTGGGTAACTCCTTTGACTGCGATGTTTACACCTTCCGAAGCCACCTCCCGTCATCCCTGCCTCCTTTTTCCGTTCGCAGTTCTCGAAATTCAAGACGGCAAGAGTGCACTTTACGCCTCGAACCCATTTTCTTGCCCAGCAGTCCTGCTCCGTGGCGAATGCATTGGACGTCTTGAAGAGCTTGATCCCAGTCATATCACCACTCTTGCTGACTCAACCCCTTCCTTCGACGTTAGTCTGTGCTCTTGCGATGTTGCGACCGCTTCGACGCCCTCCGACGTTTTCCAACATGCTATTGATGCTGATCTTCCACTTGCGCAACGTGATCAACTTGTCGCCCTCTTGCAGAACTTCGCTTCTTCATTCGACTTTCCTCAAACTGACTTGGGCCGCACGTCTGTCGTAGAGCACACCATCGACACCGGTAAAACTGCACCTTTGCGCCAGCGCCCCTATCGCGTGTCGGCTTCGGAGCGCCAAGTAATTGCTGATCATGTGGACGACATGCTCCGTCGTGGTGTCATTCGGCCATCCCACAGTCCCTGGGCGTCTCCAGTTGTGTTGGTACCTAAGAAAGATGGCTCCATCCGGTTTTGTGTCG
Organism: Amblyomma maculatum; assembly: GCA_023969395.1. Taxonomy (NCBI): domain Eukaryota; kingdom Metazoa; phylum Arthropoda; class Arachnida; order Ixodida; family Ixodidae; genus Amblyomma; species Amblyomma maculatum. Next base: position 400,233 of record JAJIZL010124372.1, on the reverse strand, counting down.
ACTACCGCCGGCTCAACAAGATCACGCGCAAGGACGTCTATCCTCTGCCACGCATCGATGACGCACTAGACTGCTTGCAGGGCGCCGAGTTTTTCTCCTCGTTGGATTTACGATCTGCCTACTGGCAGGTGCCAATGGCTGACGTTGACCGCTCTAAAACTGCCTTCATCACACCAGATGGATTATATGAATTCAACGTCATGCCCTTTGGGCTTTGCAACGCCCCGGCCACATTTGAACGCCTCATGGACACTGTGCTTCGTGGATTCAAGTGGCGAACCTGTCTTTGCTATCTCGATGATATCGTAGTCTTTTCTACCGATTTTCAATCCCACCTGCTCCGACTGAAGGACGTTCTCACTTGTCTCGCTACCGCCGGCCTCCAACTGAATCTGAAGAAGTGCCGCTTTGCTGCTCGCCGACTAACAATTCTAGGTCATGTCGTTTCTAAGGATGGCATTCTTCCCGATCCCACCAAACTTCGTTTGGTGGGATCGGAAACTTCGTTTGGTGGGATCCCCCGCTATCCGATGCCGTCACGTACGCAGAAGAATGCCGTCAGCTCGCCCGCTCTCTCACAACAGAAAATCAGTGGCAACAAAAATACCTCCGTGATACCGGCGAAGCTTCGTCATATCTCCCGAACACACTGGTGTGGCTCTGGGTGCCCTCCACAACCCCTGGCCTTTCAAAGAAGTTTCTTGCTCGCTACCACGGGCCATATAGGGTCCTCCAGCAAACATCTGCAGTCAACTACGTAGTTGACCCCTTCACGCCCTCTGCGGACTTGCGTCGACGTGGTCGTGAAACAGTTCACGTGAACCGATTGAAGCCATTCTATGACCCCGCTGTGCTTTCCGCGCCATAAGTCGCCAGGATGGCTCCTTTTTTTTTACCCGGGGGGAAATGTACTGTGATAGTCAGCACTTCAGCCATCGACAAGCACCTGTGCGTTGTGCGACGAAGACAAAGAAGAAGTACGCTGGGCTCGCCGTTGCAAGGTCCTGTCCTCACAGCTCTCCATCTGAGCGTCAATAAACGCCCTATTACAACAGGTATTCCTGAAATTGTGAAAACAGCTACGAATACACTCTTTAGGGTTGTAAAATCAGAAATGTTGCAAAACTTAAAGAGCACTGCAGAATCTGCATTGGAGCAATGCAAAAGAACGGATGCTGCTGCAACATTACATCACCCTCCATCGATTGACACCACTCATTAACCTCTACCACTTCTCAATTACTCACAACTGCTGCGGACATGATTTTGTAGACACGTTCTGCGGATGCGGTGTGCAGACGCGGTCTGCGGACAGAAATCTGTGAACATAGCGAAGTAATACTTTCGCATTATTAGATCTTCTAGACACAGGGTCTCTAATTCTTGCACTTTTTTTTAAATAATGTGTAATTTTCTTTATCCTACTCTGCAGCTAACGTCTGCTGCTCCATTGTAAATGGGTCCAGGACCTAAGTGCATGAGTTGCTCTCTGAAACATTTAATTTAGCTCTTGAGACTATCTAATATGCTCGAATTGAAATCATTGACTCCAGATTGGACTTTGAAATTAGTTGCAAAATTTGTAACTGCAAATCCTATTGAAACCTAATATGTTTGGGTGTATTTTTACTAGAAAGCGAAATGCACCAGCTTCCTTTAACATCTTAGCCAGCACACACACAATGCATCATTGAAATGTAGTTTGAATTTCAGTTTCACCATGCATAACAATTGTCCATTCAGGTTGGGTGTTCATTAGGAATAACAATTCTAACCGGTAAGATGACCATAACTTAGCAGCCCATAATAAAAATAAATTGCTTGTTTACAGAGTGTTAAAACTATGCAGTTGGGACTAAGTGCTTATTCCAGCTGGGAGGTCATCTGGAAACTGGAAGACATTTGAATATGGGAATTCAATTAGGACTGAAAATTCTAATTGGAAAGAATGAAAAGATGCCTAAATGGAATGAGGGCTTCTAGAGAAAGTGTAAATTCTGGAAACTCAATTGGATAATGCAAGACTCTTTAGCAGGATTTAGAACACACCTTTTACAAATGAACACTTGAAGCTTAAAGAGCACTGGCTGATGCTCACCGCCGCAGATCTCAGAATAACTGACAGCATGGGCAAAACTACAGTAGGTGTTAGTGCAGTATACACCAGTGTTGTCACTGCGAAGTGAAGAGCCACAAAGCAGAGGACTGCCATATCCTTACTGCTGCCAATATAAAAGTCCTTCTCAGAGCCACCCTATTGTTTCCTGGCAGATCATGGGCCTTCAGCTTCATCGTCATGTTTTCTCCTCTTTAGTCTTTTGTAGGATGTATTGGGCCTTCGGTGGTCTGTCATGCAACACTGCATGACTAATCCGCTGATTGCAAAGCCGTTAACCAACAGAGATATCTTTTCACTTCATGTGCGGCACAAAAACATCATGCATAAAAGAGGCCACATGTCACTATTGCATCTTTCTTTACACTTTCTTTCTTTAGCACAATCTAAACCCATTCCTGCAAAAAGCTATAGCTTCTTTTACGCAAAGCGAGATGGCAATTATTGTAGCTTGAAACATTTTCAAAACGAAAAAATAAATGCATGAGGCGGCTCACAACCATTGTTTCTTTTGTAAAATTGTGTTGCTTCATAGGCAGTAATTTGAACAACACTGACAAACAACCCAGGCAAAAATCCTATCTGGTGTAACTGGTTTAGGAAACAAACTTCCAGTTCATACCAGTTGGATAACAATGGATCCCCAACTGGAATTCAACTGGGATCAACGTTCATGCGTATAAGGTACCAGTTGCATGCGAGCCTTGCTACCTGTTGATGGTTTACAACTCAGAAAGAACACAAAAACGAGGGCACAAGTGCAGATAAGGTGCATGTTTGCAGTCTCCATGACCGGTTGTATTCGTTCCTCTGTATCCCACGAAAGCACTCCATTTCAAACCCCCAATGGCGTAGGTCTGCAACATCCGGAGCAATAACGCGGGGAACCCCCCCCCCCCCTCATGAACACACCTGAACGCAATACCATCACCTACTTTGTCGTCAAGGCTTTCTTTGATGGGGGAAGTTCGTTTTTCGTATCGCAGAACATTGTGCAAGCCGAAGCATTTTTTTCCTTCATTTCTTAAGACTTCAACGTAACACGCATACCCCACAACTGAGAGTTTGCTATATTACGAGGGGCATGTCATATTTTCTTTTGTTAAGGAAGGCGCATTTGTGAAGAACTAAGTAGAGGTTTTTGACAGATCAATTTCTAGATTGGGACCACACAAATAAAAGGCATATAAAAACCACAAGAATTGCAAACTTTGACCATGTAGAAATACTTGGTAAAACGTACAGTAACTAAAAAGTAGCAAACTGGCAGATACGACCAGGATTATTGTGAACTATTTCGTTTACATCAGGCATAGCGCAGTGCCAGCAAAAGCCTCGAGAACTGGCCAATGTGCTGTATTGCTGTTCATATTTTTTATGCTTCCAGAAACTCTTCATAAGGACTGTTGAAAGCTTTGAACATGCACTAAACAACTGCAATTTCATCGGCCACAGTGACAAAAAATGAAGTAAATACGAACCAGCTAGAATGTTAGACTGAGCGTTCACATGCAAATGTGGGCATAGAAATGCCAATTGAGAAGTAAGCATGCTAATAGGAAAGGACAACTCGAACGCGCAGAGAAGAACGGAAGTTACAAAAACAAACAAGCAGCCATAATTGAGGCCTTCAACGACTATGCTGTAAAAGACAAAGTTTGCAGAGGGACAAGCGCATAATTAAGCCTGCCGCACAAACGAATTAAGCATACCCCTCAATCGATTAATCGCTTGTGTACAAAAAGAGGGAAACACTGAAGTCATCTTACTTTGAGCAACTAATTTAAGATATTATAAATCTTGTTTTGAAAGCGGGTATTGATCTAAAGAGCATAAAGCAAAAAAAATAGAAAGAAACAACCCGAAATGCCAAAATTTTCATTTTCCGGTCTTTAAGGCGTCAAAGCTGCTACTCGGTTTGTCAAAATCAATGTTTTTTGCCAGCTCACCCTCGAGAGATGATAATGCAAGATCTGAAAGCGTGCACTGACCCATACTGGGTCCGCCTCTTCACAGGGTACAACCTCCTCCTCTCACAGGAGAAAACAGACACTCATATATTAGGAATAGCTGCAGGCTGGGGAGAGGCTCTAGAAAATCTCAATCTGGGGAACTCCAATGCTGCCCAACTGTTGGCCTCTTCGAGTCCAATGCTTGCCACTTTAATTTGAGGTGTCTCCTCAACCAAGGAATTTCGATGAAATGTGCTCTATCAGACAGCTTGTCGTAGAAGGATGTAAGCTTCGGAATACATACTCTAAGGCTTGACGGGTTTCTCAGTAGAGTAAAGAAATCTCTTCACTTCAGGAGGACCAGATATGTTCTGCGGCTTCTAAAATCGCTTTTGATTTAATGCAGAGCACGGCATAAAATCTACCAGTGCAGTCAAGCATCCCCCCTTTTATTTTCTTCCTGCAATGAAAACCCTGAACCTCAGACACATTCCCCTACCATACTCTTTTTTAACTTCTGGGGCCTGTCTACTGATATTCTGAGCTCATTTCATTTTATGAATTTCTGCTCGATAGCGTTACACACTGTGGCCACACATCATCTTTGGGAAAGAGCTTTAAATCGTCCAAATTTGCCGCCACTTTGTCAAGGTATAGGTGCTTTGTCTGCAAATGAAGTTGTGCAGCCTTTACTACTTCAGGTACTGCATGCTATAAGTGCAAGCAACATAGAAAAGCAGTGTCACAGACTACTGTAGCCTCCTTGCAAATAAAAAAGGTACCAATGAGCAGTGATGCCTTGCTAACAGAATACATTTAGTCTCAAAGTGGCCTTCAGCAGCGGAGTGATAGTGGGGGTCGTCAGGTTTGATTTCATGATGAACTGACTTGTATCTCTCATTTGAACAATAACCTTCTCTTATAGCAACAAAAGAAAGCATTCTCTTGAGGAAAAGAACTTAAGGCCCACAGTATTGCAGCATGTGAATTGTCTTGCATATATTTCTCTCACTGCACTTCATAAAAAAGCATCCGTGCCTACTCATTTCTCTTGAATTCTCACCCTCTCTCCCCCCCCCCCCCCCGCCCTTCCCAGCCACACTTCCCTGAGCACTGCACCCGGTGCAGTCCACACACCCTTATAGGGACAGCAAGGTTTTTAATCCCTCCTTTATGCTAAAACAATGCCTTTTTATAACCTGAAAAGCAATCCCACAATGTCTGGACAGCATGAAATTCAGCAAATATTCATTTCACTCATCTTTGCACCTTAGTAATGTGTAAGAGAGTTTTTTTTTTTTTTTTTGCTGTTGACATATTAGTTGCATAAAAGGTGGCATATGCCTAGAAAATTTTGTTAAAAATTGGCTATAGCACATGCCACCTTTCTCTTTCATAAGTCGTTTGCAAGCTGAAGTGGTGGACCCCATTAACTTATTCTTCATTGCATTATGCCATCATTGTGCAATTAAAAAAGTGTCCACTTGGATATATTCACAAGTGCTGTTTGATAAATAATTGTCTTTAAACTCTGAGGTTGTGTGAAAGAGATACTAAATGGAAGGAAAAATAGTGTAGCACATATATAAATTTATATGTGTTTGTAAGTGTAAGGTATAGCCAAATAAGAATGTGAAGAATTTCTGGACTGCAAGCAATCAATGTAACGAATGACAAACATTTACTCAAGGCAATGAAATTTATTAAAGCATTTCAATGCTTTTATAAAAAAAATAAATGCAGTGTTTGAATATATAACAAACAAATTTGTGATGGCAGTCAGCAGTCTGTTTCAGCTAGCTACAGGTCCAGTTAAAAATCGCAATTGACACATATGACGGATGCAAAACTTGTTGCCGTGAAAGAAATGCAGAAGATGTAAGACGCTGTTTATTACATATTAGACATGCGAAGGCACGACAAGCTGAAATGGTCCATGCGTTGCATTAGAACAAACACTAAGTCATTAAAAGATGCATGCATCACACGGATCTCAATTTGACAGCAAACATATGCCGACACTTACAAAACATACAATGCCATTACTCTTCATGTGATATACATTGCAATATTTTCATGTTTTCTAAAGGCTACGCGGAGTTCTGTACTACTTAAAAAGTACATATCTTATAATGCCCCTATAGTTGCCCAAATATAACATGACCGCCTTAGTAACAATGTACAACATTTCTTCTTTTTAGCCTGAAATCCTGAAGCTGAATGTTCTGAAATCCGGTTGTATTGATTGCGACTTTATGATATGCTCCATCAACTTTATTTGAGGTATGAAGGCATTATGCTCTAAGTGCGAGATGGGGATTTGCTTTAGTAAACTTAATCTAAAACAAGCCCTAATAATGTGAAATGACTTACATAGTTTTATAATAATCATAGCCCAAATGAGACTAAGATATTCATTAGGCACCTAATTGTTTTTGGCAACAGGGTAACCAAAACAGTGAGAGGTCATCCTTTAATACTACAGCTTATTTAGTTTCTTTTTTTGCTAATTAACATATCACTCCCAGCATCCCAATTTTGACCTGAAAAATTTGTAGAGTTGAATGACCTAGTACCGTATCTCTATTCCCTTTGTCCTCAAGGCTTTTTTTTTTTTTGCCCCTTACAGTCATCGACCAGCTAGCTATTGCAGCTAGGATGTGCTTATAATAGCGCCAGCGCCGCGGTGTTGCCGGCCGGCATCATATGCATTCGCCGGCGCATTAGTTTGGAGTGAGGAAATTAGGCCCTTTTTAGCCAATAAAAGCGGTCACCGAGAGCATTTCTGGTTAAAACAATTCATAATGAACTATTTCGCTTAGAAAAAGACCGAATTATATGAAGACGCGTGGCAACGGGACGGACGACCGTTGCCGACAGCCTGCGCGCCTGAAGGACGTCGCACCGAGAAAGCTATTTTGCAAGGAAGCATTTTGCAAATATACGAAATGTGCAGAAGAGCGGAATCACCGCAAACATGGTGTGCAGTTGTCACTGGAAAATTCGCCCGGCCGGCCTACGAACAGGTCAAACCGCTTTGGCGAACCTTGATTGTTTTTGCCGCCGAAAGGTCTCACACAGATCTAGATACAGGATCGCAATTAAACTGTGATTTCCCCGGCAATTCATATAGTGTGACAAGCTGGTTCGGAAACCTCTTCGCGGCTCGAAGCGTGCATATGTTATTTGACGTCGTTGCGTTTCCACGGTGTCTGCATCGCACGCAAGCTAGGCCTGGCGCCTCTCCGCCGACGGCCATCGGCTGGGCAGCTGCCGTTTGCTTGCGGCGCGCCGCCGACGCGCGATTCCGTTTCCTCAACGATGGATGGATGGATGGAATATAGGAGCGTCCCCTTTGAAACGGGGTGGTAGCAGTAGCTAGCATGCTCATTTTTCTCCCTATATCTTAATTATTGATTTAGAATGGTTAACTAAACCATAATTCTATTTATTAAATTTTTGTTCCTACAATACTAACATTATGCCACTTCTCTGCTTTTAAGCCACCAATCTTCCAGTCGTTTTTTGCTAGTTTCCACCGCCGGTTTATTCACCCGGCCACTGGTATCTCTAAACCCCAGAGCTTCAGGAACAGGTACTGCGCCTGCATCAACTTCCGGACGGATACCATTACGTTCGAGTATAATATGGTCAATTATTTCACTGGACTGGAGTTACCACATACAGCACATGCGGTATGGATGGATGAATTAATGGATGGAATATAGGAGCGTCCCCTTTGAAACGGGGTGGTAGCAGTAGCTATCATGCTCATTTTTCTCCCTATATCTCAATTATTGATTTGGAATGGTTAACTAAACCATCATTCTATTCCTTAAATTTTTTGTTTCTACATTACTAACATTATGTTACTTCTCTGCTTTTAAGCCACCAATCTTCCAGTCGTTTTTTTGCTAGTTTCCACCGCTGGTTTATTCACCCGGCCGCTGGTATCTCTAAACCCCAGAGCTTCAGGAACAGTTACTGCGCCTGT